>JAQBSW010001202.1:0-145043 GCA_029291075.1 Eudiplozoon nipponicum | reverse complement strand
TTTAATTATATTTGCCGAAATTAATTAATCTGAAAATTATAATTTGGAGTTTGTCTGTATATATTTATATATATGAGCCATAATTAAAAGATGTCTAAATAAGATAGGCAAATATTCAAGAGGATTTACAATGTTTCTTATTTAAACATTTCTACATTAAAAATCATGATCTTTTCGTTTTAGTTATGGATGCAAGCATAATTAGCTAAAAGAATGCATTGATTAATGAAATTTTACGTTAATTTAAGAATTATTTCTAGCAGACGAACGAAATAAATTTAATTTGCTGTGCTACTTCCTAAAAAATTATTTAAATAATTTCCTACGTTTAAATTTTTTTCAAACAGATCGTTAAATAGTTAATTTAGATAATGGTCACATATTTTATCGGTAATTAAAATTTGAGCTGATTTGTTTAATTTTATTCAATCGTTGCCGTGGCGAATACAGATGAAACTTAATTCTTAGGGACCAGCTTAATTCATTTTTATTTTGGACAATGTGTTTGCAAATTTCGAAAAAGTTGCGCTAACCAAGAATTTAAGAGATTTGACTTTCAATGGCATTAAATTTTTGAATATATGGTCAAACGGAGTACAAAATGATTTATGCTTTATCATTTGCTTCTGCAATTTTAAAGGTTACAAATTATTCCTACTCACGGAATTTTTCAAAATGTTTAAATTGCTCTATTGCTACATAAAAGTGTATATATCTGCCAATACAGCATAGTTTAATAATACGTAAATTTGTTTTGAGAACGAACATATTTCTTATTTTCCCTCACTACGGAAATATTCTACGAATTTAGGCTTGATTTAAAACGCACATTAACAATTTTTTAATGGAATTATATGTCGAAATACAAATATTTTACTTTGTCTATTAGCAAGGTAAAACATTGTTAGGCTCGAGGAAAACTTCGCTTCCATTCTCCTCTCCGCAATTGCCAAATAAACGTGTCTGTCAATAAATTTTATAAGTTTGAAACACAGCTTGGAATGACAGGAAAATAGGAATTTTTGTAATATTCTATTAGCATTGCATCACATGTTCTGTAAAAAAATTCGTACTTGCCTGCGTGTAATAACCTCCAGATCAAAAGCTAGTACTTTTTCGATTTAGTTTTGCACTGATTTGAAGGCATCTCTCGGTGGTCATCTGTAAATCATCGTCTCAAATATGAATTTGTATATTCATTAAAATGACAAAATGACTAAACTAATCATTCGTAAATGGAAGCGCATTGGACAATAAATAAATGTTATCTAACACTTTTCATCCAACGTCGATAAGCTAATAAATAAAGGATAATAAACATAAACCTTGTCAATATTCTATCGCATAAAAAGGAGAGAATCATCATATTTTGTAAAAAAATCAAATACGCGAACTTTACATAAAACTGGTGTATTTTTATTAATCTAGTCGCATAAACTAGCAAAATTCTGCCGGTCGTATGCAATGACTTAGATGACCTTCGATGATCATGATTGGAAAATGACCGCCAATGGACAAAAGTAGTAGAAACCGTAATAATATTTTAAAAAATCAAAAAATCAGTTTATTATCTTGTTCCGATGATGACGAACGAAGGTCACCTCGTTAATTTATTCACGTGTACCGTTATCTATGCTGTTTTTCATGACAAGATAAACAGAACACGGATGCTTACCTCAAGTCTGCGAACTTAATGGAAATAAATTTTATCCCACTAGCTTCACAGGTGATTTGGAATTTTATAATTTATAAAGGTAGTGGAGCCAAAGGGATAGAAGTTTAATGCTCGTAACTGCCTAGACATTGTGAAACCGGAGATTCTAATGATAAAATTTTTAAACGAGAGAAAAAGGACAGAGAATAGCTCATCTTATTTTCGATATCTGAAATATGCTTCGTGATTTAGTCCTCATTGTTCAGTTTCATGTCGGACTGAAATGATGGAAATTGGATTTCGAACGGACTTAGTACAGATGACTCACCGTAGGATTTCTGTTTGTCTCGTGTTCCAAAACAGAATTTAAACTATTTTGTCACCATCTGTGCAGAGAACGATGGTTTCAAAGAACCTAGTTTGTCGGATAAAATGAATGTGACAACTAAACTGCAAACAGGATTAAGTGTATTGCAGGGCGATCAGAAATCGGATAAACGTAGTCATTTGCAAAATGAAAAATAAGAAACTTAATGCATGAAGCAAAGTTTTCAATTTTATTGAATATTTTGAATTCATATAAAATTAATTTCGTTGAGCAAATACTCTGAATGCATAAAAAATGTCCCAATAGTGCGATTTAAATAATTCAAATTCATATTTATTTTGTTTCAAAAGAATACTCAAAAATATATAAATTTGATTTAGCAACATTTTTTACGTTGAATTTAGCTATCATGAAAGAGCTAACTTCTGTATTATGAACCCTTGTTTTTATTTTATTCGAATATAAAAAAACATTACATATGAGGAATTTTTGGATTAAAATTTTCATCAATTTTTCTTAGTTATATATCTTGTTTGTTCAAATGTTGACACTTGGCCATATGTAAAATACAAATGAAGCGCAATTGAATTTCTTTTAACATAATTCGGTCAATTTATTTCCTTAAGATAAAAATTTATTTAAAAAAACTTCTTGTTTTAAATTCAATATGGTCATAATTTAAAGGTCTATAGAGTTCTTTAGAAATCAATTATTTTATTATAATATAGGTTTTACTTGCGTTGTGTCGGAGACTTTGACTGTACCACGGTTCAGCTTTAGACATTTGATTAGAAATTTATTTTCCTTACTTTTAATTAATATGTTATCATGTGGTCGTTTAACGAAAACATATTTTATTCTACATTTATTAAAACTATGAAATCTTAATACTGTTTTTTATTTTAATCTTTGTGAAAAAGTAAATTTAGTGAAAAGTCGTGTTAGCTAATTGATGATGTAATCATTATTCGGATTTTAAGACTAATTTTATTATATAGAATCAGAATTGCTCGAATTATCCAGAATTTTTAAATATAAATCGATTACTGCGATATAACCTCAAGCGAATAGATGCTCCCTTAATATATTGTTATATTTAACCTCTTATAAAGCTTATTTCCAGTATAAATATGAGTTGGGGAATTGCTCATAGCAAGGATGCTGTAAAATATAGTTTCAATCCAAATTACATATATTAAATGAACAGAAATCACAATTCATTTACCAATCGTACAATATAGAAAAACTACGGAGGATACCACGTATTGTCGCGACCAGCCATTTCATCTTTATTATCCCTAAAACAAAAAACGTATAGTCAACTCAAAATCCTCGAAATATGAAAACTGTGTTCTCCTACATTTTTGTCTTTTAAAGCAGTAAAATCATTTATCTAGTTGCCTTAAATGCAACACACCCGACAAGTTCAATTGAAGACTTTTTGTCATTCATAGTTTGCAACGCGTGGGAAACACATTCTGATATAAAAAATAGAAAATAGCTGCTTAAACGCAGACAGATTTTCATATAATCAAAAAGGCACTGAAATCTAAAACTTAAGCAGAGACAAAAAGGAAATGTATCTTTAGAGTAATGCAGACTTTAAGTATAAAATATACCGGACAGTCATAAATGTTTGGCAAACAATTTTTTAAGTGGCACAGTCTCAACAATGAACCGTCAAATTTATGAAACAAATCGTTTTATCAGCTGCTATCGTCAATAATTGTTAATAGATATAACGAAGCAAAAAATTATCTATGGTATTAAATGTTAAAGAAATATCGTATTTAATTTATTTAAAGATATTATTTGTGTTAAAATAGTTTAATTTAAAAGTTTTTCAGTTAACTAAACATCGTCTAACTAACAATCATAAAATAGAAATCGATGTTTTTAACACACATTAAACTATATAAAATATTATCAACATTAAGGGAAAAGCGGAATAAATTGTGTCCACTCAGTTTAGCAATTCATCGAAGAAGCAGATCAAAACTAAGATTACCTCTTATCTAGTATATATTTTTAAGTTTTAGCTGAATTTGGATTCAATTATTATATCTATGCTTGCATGCATCATATTCATATTATTTTACTTATTTTATGTGCCAGACCGTGAGGCATCGTTATCGCGGCCTCCAGACAGACTAGGCCCGTTCAATTTAAAATCCTATTGCAAAGTAACAGATACGCATGATCTGTTGTTCGCATTCAAATGCTTGATTTATAAAGGCTGATTTACTCACTAGCAGAAGAACCTGCTTCTACTGAGAAATTGACATCTGAAGACAAATATATCAACCAGTAGATGAATCTCTTATGTTACCCTAATATATGTTTATGTTTTAATCGTAGCATTCCACAAAATACTAAAAGATATAACGATTTTAACTCTAATGACATGATTATTATTAAACATATTATTTCCGTATAGAAGTAACATAGAATCAGATAGCAACGGAAATTCGTAGAGTTTTCTTGTTTCGTCGTTATTGAGAACGCTTAAAGTGTGTTTGGAAAATCTGCATTGGACGGAACTCGAACCGGAGCACATTTGCTTCCGAGTCTCGCACTCAATCTACTCCACTCCGAGTGCTGCATACCACACGCAATTTTATGCAATTTGTCAACATATGTATTCTTATTACCTGTATTTCAAGTGGAACCCATATGGAAAGGATAGGATGATCAGTAGTGGCTAGTTAAATGGGCAGGTCCGAAGAGATTAAAATAGGCTACACCTGAAGGAGAGGTTAACCCAAATATTAGTTGTCGTTTGACATAAAATTGCAAGTAGTGTGTGGCAGGAATGGTGAAGTGGTTTCAGATGCAGACTCCATATCATATGTGTCCTATTTCAAGCCACCACCATGAAAAATTCTGAACAGTGCCAGATGAGTTCCCAATAAGGCGAAACCCGGTCTACTGGATGAATTGTCTATTTCACTTTGTGTAATGTTCAGTTTATATTGACAATTCATATAATTAAAAGCCTGCAAGTAGACTTTAATTCCGTATAACTTGCCCACGTGGTATGGTGTTTGCTATATTATGAAAGATAGATTGTAATCTAGTGAACTATAAAGACAAGAGATTCCAAAGAAATGCAATATGAAGGATAGGTTAACCAGCTGTATAATTTGATGTATAGTAAATTGCAGGTTTGGCACAGTTAATGGAATCAGAAATTCAAAACTCACTGCGTCGCAGTTCAAGACGTATTCACGACAATTACTAGACGGCGCATGACGTGCTTTTTTAGCACGAAACCAGTTTACGAGATGCCTAAGATACATAATTTGATATATATATATATATATATATATATATATATATATATATATATATATATATATATATATATATATATATATGCGTGCGTTTGTGTGTTAGTATGTACCAAAAAATGAATGAGATTGCGAGGGATATTCAGTTTGTAGTCAAGTTTCGTCCTTGTTTAGGTCTCGCCGTGTACTTGGTAGAATTTGCTGCTACTTGGGTTCGTACCGCGGTATATTTGCTTCGTGGTCTGGTAGGCAAAAACCTTCTCAAATACGCCGCAACATAAATACTATTTTCGTTTTATACAAATTTATGTTTTCGTTAGCCTTACTTTGAGGTGGATGAATAAAAACTTCGCAACAATGTGCCTGGTCCGACTTCCGTCATTTACTTGACGAAATCTCAATATAGGAAATACCCTTCAATTAGAGGAATCGTGTTTGCTATTCATTGAACATATTCGTCTATCAAGTAATTCAATATCGCTATCCCAGAGGACATGGTGTACGTAATTTAATGAAAATGTAATTATAAACAGTTGGCACTTTATAAAAAATGCACGGTCAAACGCTTATTAGTATATCATTGAAAGGGGCACGTCTTACGTGACTTGCGTGGTGCAGCACAAACGTTTGAAAATCATGCAGCTATTGTGCCTCGATTCAAGGCCTGGTCGCGGAAATTCTGACAAGTACGTGATGAGTGTCCAATAAGGTCAAAACTGATCTTGTAAAGGAATTTCATTTACTAAGCTATGCAAATTTTGGCGCATACATGAAAAATAAATATGCATATATATATATATATATATATATATATATATATATATATATATATATATATATATATATATATATATATATATATATATATATATATATATATATATATATATATATATATATATATATATATATATACATATATATATATATATGTATATATATATATATATATATATATATATATATATATATATATAACAAAAGTTTAAATTTTGTAAAAACAATTGAGTAATTTTTATTAAACTTCATTTGTATACTCTAGGATATCAATTTTATTATGTTAGAGTGTATCAGTTTTTTCGTGAGTTTTATACGCGTTTCAAAGGCAGCAGTACTCGGCGCGATTTTGGAAATTAAGATTGATTTTTCATGCGCACTGTTGGATATTATGTGTGGACATGACTCATTCTCATTGTAAAACTAAGTAATGCCTGGGATCTGATTACCGTTTTATCAACGAAAATTGTTCTAGCCAGTCGTTTTTACTTGGCCATTGCATTCCCCCACGACAAACGCAGTGTCATTTTGGTAGTTTCAATGGTTTTTCGTTTTTTTGAAATTTTAGGCTTTGATAAATAAATGTTTTTAATTTTGTTTGTTTAATTTCTTGTAAAAGAAATTTTTCGTTAATCCGTTTAAACGTGGAATGATGCTGTTCCAGCAAATACATTTGCTTTATATCATCATTCTGTATTTAATTATAATTATCGAATCCATTAGTCTTCTTGTAATTGTTCTTTTATCTCGTCGGTTTTAAACTATTTTCATACCTGTTAGACAACCGTTCATTGAAAAATGTTTAATTAACCTAAATAGTTCTTTATCCGACGCTAATTTAACTTCGATTAAGTACTTTTAAGCTAGGACATAAGTAAAACATGGGGAAACTTTCTGAGTATGAAGAGCTCATATTCGATATAAGTAAACATGGTAGTACAGTTAGGCTCTAATTATCGTTATTAAAGTGCGAATTATCATCGACAAGTACATTAATACACCTTTTCTCTAATCAGCTGAGAAGCCTGGTAGGCATTAGTTTGTAAGTATAACTATACAATGGCCATCCTCATCGGCCCTCTGCATGTAGACTATTATCAGTTGCCGGATTTTCATCACTAAATTTCATCATATTAGTAATTTGGGCACGTTTAGTAGCTTAGGCGTTGCGCACAAATTTACCAATATCCACCTTCACAATGGGTAAATTATATCGGGTTACTCACTTGCCGTAAAACATCATTACCAAGCACAATATTGGTTAATTTCGTCTCTTCTCTATAAAACGTAATCTTTTGATCATAATGGAACCTTATTTCCTTCACCGCCGCGTATGCAATATCAGCACAAAGCTTTAAGATTTAGCTGAATACATTTCGGCAAACATATGCGGAACTAAGACAGAAGCGACACCGTTGCATGAATCAAAAACGGCCTTTTACATTGTGGTGGTCAACACTTGTTGAACTGTCACTAATTGCTCCATCGTGCTATAGCGGACATATTCTCATAATTTGTCTTCTATACTGCTGGCCCATTTCCGTTTATCTTATCCGACTAGAACGAATGAACAGTCCCAATAAAGAGAGCAAGACCTGGTTATGTAGTTATAATTAAATGAATAAATTGTGCAGAAAAATATCTAATAAGTTTTAAGCAGAACGGCTTATTGAATCATTTTCTAAAGATTTGTACAATGTGGCAATAAAAGCTGTTGATGTTCCGTTATTTTTCATTCTCGGAATTCTATTAATGAAAGTCATTACAGTGTATTGTTTCTTCTTTTAGATTGCTGCAGTAACTCCAGCTATATTGTGTAGACGGTGGTTCCACAAGCATTGCCCGATAAAGGCCCATTCTTTAATCAACTAGCTTCTAGCAAACTCTCAATGTATTGGTGGCACGTGTTAAATGATATAATAGCACTCGCGTGTATAATTGTATATTCAATTTGCTTTCAATTAGAAATCATTGCAAAAAAATAACACACGTTGAGGTCACAACAACTATTATCCTTGAGTTTAAAAAAACGAAATCCCACAATTCTAAGTTTTTAGAAAGATCAGCGTTAGTTCCTTTTACATTTACAAATCCGTGTAATAAAATCACGCCTTCCTCAATATGTTACAGCCGTCTTTAGTTTTCCGACCAAAAAGTTATCATACATTAAATCAAAATTCTTTCTGATATTTCTTTATTGAAATAACGTTAGACTACCTGGTCGACATTTTAGAAATCCACGTTCATTACTTCAACAACAAACCAAGTTCAAATCACCGAACTTGCACATAATCGTACGCAGACACACATCAAATGGAAGAAGACTCAATGTGGTAATATTTGCATAAGCTATGCATATAAAGATGAGAGAATAGGAACTGCTAAAGACAATAATCTTTCACTGAGATTACGATAAACCTATTCGAGTAATGTTATTACAGCAAACCAGGGATACCTGGCCTCAAATAGTAACTATTAGCATTTTTGAAATAAAAATTCGGACAGCCTTCAGTTTTGGTTATTATACATAATATTTTCAAAATGTATCCTAAAGTCTACTCTAGTGCTGTGAGGAAGTCATTAAAATTTGGGAACAAGTTGTCATAGGCTAATTGCTGTGAAAAACAAAAAGTTATAAGTTTCAAGGTGTAATGTTTCATTCTTAATAAAAATGTAACTAATTTTCCGTCAAATTCAATCTTTTCTGAAGTGTTACATTTTTATTAATTAAAAATCTGAGTATAATTTTTTGTTGTCATTCAGAAACAAATTTCCTCGAACATATTTCACTATTGAAATTTTTAGGCATTAAATAATTTTGAAATTTTATATAATTTGACCAGTTTCCAAATTGACATTAAAAAAATTTACAAAATAATTAAATTAAAAGCATTTTTTGGAAAAATGAATTTAATAGTTTGAAATTTTAGTATGCGATTAACGATGTTTGTATGTTCTTATTATACATGAAATTTGCGTTCAATTTTCATTTTCTAACGTCTAAACAATATGATTTTTGTTTAATTTCATTTTTAAATAGCTACATAATCACCTTTCATTAATTTATTGCAATTATGTGTTCTAAAAACATAATTTTCAGTTGGTTGTGAAAGGATCGTACAAAATTTTGTTTTAATTCAGAAACAGTTTATTATTTGGGGATGTATAAACTATATAGCAATGTGATTTATGGGTTTCATTTTCTTCAAACATTCTGTTTTTAATTTGTAAGTTATGCGACAGTAAAATGATGCAATTGTAATTTTAAACTGTTTTGTTAGTAATCATTTAAATAATTTAAAACGCATGTTTGTTCAAAATGAAATTAATCTTAATTAACCACATATTGTAAATCACGTTAATTAAATTATTTTTTTAGTGGAATAGGCCAATAAATATTCAAATAAATATTTATGTAAGCACATAGAAAGCAGTTTTGCACCCAGGCAACTTTAGTGTTTTAACCGATATTTTTATTTAATAGAGGACTTTAAATAACTTTAAAACGGTTGTGCGAATGGCGGTAAAATAGTTTTACTTAGAATGTCTTTGTTTCTTCTTTGACTATAAAACTCGTCATTTGCATGTGGTCAATTAAAGATGAATTGTACAGACAAGTATAATTACCTCTTGGCTGTCCTGAAATTCGTTGATATAAATTTCCATTTTCTGTTTTAAATGCCAGTTTAATAACTGAAAATCACCTGAATAACTATCTAACAGATTTCAGGTTTAATTTTCAACCAGTTCGCATTTAGCTTCTTTTTAAACTGCATTAAAATGTACAGTTTTACTATCTGCCAGACTTACCTTTATGTGAATAACGATTCTTTGCCTTTGAAACAACCTGTAGCCTTAAACGATCCTATGTACGAAAAAGCTTGTGGATATATCAGAAACTTTGTATCCAAAGCCAATTTATATAGTTCGATGAAAATTTTATCATTTCTTTAATTTCCTAACTTCAGTTATTATGCATGACTTTGATCGACAAAAATAGATAATATTTTTCATGTTAATATTTATAATTTTTGAACATTTATTTAACTTGTGATGTGGCACATGCAATATCTAGTTCTGCCAGCCCAAGTTTCGAGTCAAAATATTATTCATCAACTGTTGTAACTAATTATTTTCTGGAAAAACTCCTGCAAATTCGTACATCATTTACAATGCATTTTTAGCCAAGAAAAAAAATATTATTGCAAAATAATTACAAAGCATTTTCCATTACCTAGGCGAATAATAACCTATATTTTATATAAATCAAGTTTGGGAGCTTTTTGTGAGCACCAATCTGATTGCATTCAGCCAGTCGCACATCACAGATATGCCACAATTATTCGCACATATTGGTACGCTTCGAACTTCCATTATCTTTTTCAGAGCACGACAGAACACATTAGAACTGACTAGCGAGTATCGAACCGCAGTGCGTTCATGAGGAAAAAATTGGATATGCGGCTCGAAATTTTGGCTGTATAATATCCATGCTGTCAAAAAAATTTACATTCTGCAGATAATCAGATATATGTCTCTCGTTGCTATTGGTCTCGTGAATAATGTACTTGACTGGAAATTTCACCTACAAAATTCGTATACACATGAAAAAATTAGTTATTTATGCTTTCTCTAATATATATATATATATATATATATATATATATATATATATATATATATATATATATATGTATATATAAATATATTTATATATTCCTAATAACTTTTTCATGGGCAAAATAAAACGATATTTTACCACATAAGTGAATCAATTCTTTCTCATATCCTTCTAAAGTATCTACGAGTAAACTAGTCTTAATATATATATATATATATATATATATATATATATATATATATTTATATTGAAAGATAAAACAAAATAGAAAATTGTAAGCATGGAGAGTGTGTTAAATTATGGATCAAAAAATCAATTGAATTAAAACGGGCGTTTGATTTGCATTGTTCTCACATTATAGTAATTAAAATTCTGGTCGATCGGCCAACGTAAATTGATCGACAACTTACGCATGCATATTGGTAAATAATAATACATATCGCCATTAGCGGTTGCGTTTCTTCAATTTCTGGTAAAGGAAAATGTGTTTTATCGTATAAGAACTCGTAGTTTAGCTGCATTAAATTTGCGTGTTAATACCGCTTGAACTTTCTTTTGTGCTATGCCGTGCCACGTCACACTCCACGCAAGCTTTTGTTATAATGTTCCAAAAATATACAATTTTGTTGGAATGGAGACATGTATAAACAGACTCATGGTGTGGCCTTCCTCTAGTGTTGGCTAAGACTTGCCTAGACCATCTGGAGTACACATCATTAAGGAGTGACATTAGCAATATTTTCTCAGTGCATACGGTACGTGTATGTTATTCGCCTATTTCTCAAAAAACGGGTCGCAATCAAGAAAATTGTTTCAAAGATGTAACAAAACTCATAACAATATCAGATTCACGTCAGAGCACAAGTAAGATGACAGTTTTACTTTCTGACATCTACAACTAAAGTAAGATACTAATTTTAATTAAATTGAAAAAAACTACAAACTAACCAGGTCCGCACAGTACTTGTAGTACAGCAGATTCGTGCCCTTTCAATATGTTATTCCAGATTCCAGAGGCAACAAATATATTAATTCAATGAAAGATTCAACGTCTGATGGCTATTCTAAGCAATTAATTGAGTCAATTATTAGAAGCGAAAGTCGACAGAAAAGACGTATATCGGACCAGAAAATTTAGCTGTTTATCTAAACATCACATTCAAGAGGCATGCTGTTTTCAGCTTAGCACAATAGAAATCTGAAACGGCATTAATAATCATGGTTAATGCAGCTAAAACACGAGTGTTTTTTTAAGGTAATACACTTGCTTCTACCAGCAATGAAAGAGAAACACTCGCTATTGTAGACATCAAGTACAATGTATCAATAAACTTGCCCGAGTTTTCGACCAGCTTAAATATGCCGATCAACTAGACGATTAATTAGTCGAATGAGGGAACATTGCACACTAAACGACAGTTTTGAATCAAATGGTGAAAGCAGGTCTACAATTGCGCTACACATCATCAAAATCTCACACGTATGTCATCCAGATGTAGCATTTAATATAATTAATTAATGCTATAACGAAAGGGAGTTAGGCACACGAATATTTATGGATAAACAAATTGCAGCCGGATTTATGCAAGCTGAACAAACACATTTAAGCATTGAGCTTGAACTGGAAGTGATGCAAGCTATTGATTTGTTGTTTCCTTATGTCACAATCTATCCATGGTTATATTTTCCTTTTGGGTTTGGTTTACAAGTTTATATATAAAGAGACGTTCCTTTGTAGATACTTAAGAAGAAAATGTGAAAGAAAGGGTTTTTGTAGCTGATAAAATTTCATTTACATTTGGTACATGGAAATGGTATAATGGATTTTATTTAGGCTCACATTAATAAAGAATATATATATATATATATATATATATATATATATATATATATAATTAGGAAAAAACACATTAATAATAAGAGGATAATGGCCATTTATTTCGAGATTACTAAACTTTGCTCTACAATCTTTAATTTATGTTTGTCTGTGTGTGCCTGTTTGCATGTAAAGGTCCTTCTCACTGTATTTAAAGTGATGTCTGAGATCTGGTCATTATTGTATTGATGGCTTGTGAATTAACCATCTGTTCGCATTGTTCGCTGTTACGTGTAAGAGTGTTATTTTTCCAAGTGTAGTCTTTCGTTTCACATTTTTGCGCAAATTTGTGCCCTTCACTTGGTAACAGCGCAAGTACGGATTGCAGTGTTGAACGCTCATATTGCCTGGAAATTTCTGTCATCGTATGTGCATCTGTTTTTCCTTTTCAGTTTGTTGCCAGTACGATTGAATGTTCGTTGAGTCTGGTCGAGGTCCTGTTGGGTCTGACCTGGATACCAGTAAATTGTTATTGAATTTTGTTATTCATGACCAGTCAATTAGAATATCATCTTGATGAAACTTTTGAATATTTAGGACAGGTGCTTGTTGTTTTATATAAAGGGCTTCATAAATAAATAATTTTTTTCTGATTGTGCTTTATTATTCTTTACGAAGCACTTTATATTATACGTCAACCACCTGGCCTAAATATTCAAAAGTTTCATCAAAATGATATTCTAATCGACTGGCCACGAATAATAAAGTTTAACAACAATTTACAAGTATCCAGACAAGACCGAACAGGCCCTCGACTATAATCGACAAACATTCAATCGGATTGGCAACATACTGAAGAGGAAAAAACAAATGCACAAACGGTGACAGAAATTTACAAACTATATGAGCGTTCAACACTGCAATCCACACTGGCGCTGTTACTAAGTGAAAAACAGAAATTTGGCAATGGGCATTATATATATATATATATATATATATATATATATATATATATATATGTATAGTTTATTGAATAATCAAACCAACCCACATTTATAAACCAAACAAATAGTGTATTTACAGCCGAAATTCGGCTCCCAATTTTTGAGTAGCCTGTAAACATAAATCGCATTTGTACATGAGATATAAATTTGGGTTAATGCTAACTTTGGCATATCCTTATCGGTATGCTTGAAAATTGTGCCATGTGTGATAGAGAAAAGCATATATTATAGTTTTGATGAAATTTGAATGTGTTTTGTTTAAATATTGTTCGTCTACCAGCTTTCTTAACATATATCTGATTCCATTTCACATGCGTTAAGTTAGTTGTGTTGAGTTTTGACATTATGAATTTTCCCTTATGCCATTTACTACAGGAACGAATAAGTAATTGACATATTAACGGAAGTGTATCAACCGTCGTGTACAAGGTCTGGACCAATTTGTTAATTTCCAATATGTGGTAGTATTTCGCTAAATCATTCTACAGTTTACACTCTCATATTAATGTTTAGCACTTTCAAAAATATTAATTTAATGATAATATTATGAAAGACATACACTATATATATATGGACGCAGTATAGGTTAAGCACTGCCTAGGATAGCAATGCCCATTCATAACCTACACCGGTTTAGGCCTTAATCCATCCTAATCAAGTAGTTTTAAAGATTTCTCGACAGTTACTCCATCACGTGTAGTCAACACAGCATTCTTTTTGATCTACTAATCCTACAAGAGTGATAAGACCAGCTATTTTACGACCGGCACTATGACACTTGAGGAAGTGATATTAAATAAAGTAAAATTATATAATTTTAAACTGTTTTAGTTGCTGAATTACATTTCTAAACTTTTGCTATGTTATTTTTTCGCTAAGTATTTCAAATATATCCAGATCCTTCAGTTATACTTGTATAATATATTTAATATATGTAATATATATATATATATATATATATATATATATATATATAGATATATGTAATTAACACAGTGAACTCACCTTCATTTTTAACTTATTTTTGGACAAGGTGGATTCCCCTGTAAATAATTTAACTAGCGATTTTTTCATAACACGTGGTTTATATTCATTTACGATTCAGTTATTTGCTAACAAATATTTCACTTATATAAATTATTTAATACATAATTGGTAAAATCAATGAGCTTGTATATATTCATATTAAAGCTAGAATATGAGATATTCTTCAAAAAGTGCTTTACTGACATCACGTTTCTATTTTTGCATAAGTTTTAAATCTATATCGCAAGTAACTTGCTAGCTTTCATATTCTAGCTTTACATTAATAACAATAATTGACATATCTAGGTTTTTTGCGACAATTCTGCATGCAATGGTTAAAATGCACCTTGTAAGCGATTATCGTGCAAGAAATATGCAAGCATCCTATTGTGAATAGTTGCATTTTGGCGAATACTCGCTCGCAATAGACACAAGGCATATTACGTATATAAATAACGTCCCAGGCACCCTACGACTACAAACGTTTTTGCATTTCCAAAGTTAAAACAAAAGCATAAAAAAGAAGATAATGTGAAAAGGGAACCACAAGAGTACAATTGGTATAAAAACGCAAATACAGAGAGAATGCAAAAATAAATAATTGAACTAGATTGTTCCATGCATAAACGAAATAAGTCTCGTTTGAAACCGTTGCGCGTAGATAAATTATAAAATTATATAATCAATGATAGCGCAGTTGGAGATAAAAATCCTATTGCATTTATCCAGTTATGCGGCTTGTAAAATTCAATGTGTTTTGCGTTTATCTCAAGCTGAAATACCTTATTTAAATAAGGAGTTAGGCAAATGGTTACAAATAACTAAGTCCGTTATATTTTAAATTCGGTGGTAGGTATCAAATCCTGTTAATTATTCTTCAAAAAAAGGAATTATTTTTTTAAATTACAAAATAACCAAAAATGCGTCAAAACATGCTGGATGACTCTCATGTAACAATCAACAAAATTAAAACTCATATCGTTACCTAATTTGTAAAAACGCCAAATAATTACATGGGCCAATTTTTAGTGCATGACAGGAAATTTTAAAATTTTGACATTAAATTTCATATCATAATTGTATATTAGTTTCAGGTCAGCTTTTTCAAAATTGAATAATATAAATATTTCTATAATTTAACAATATTTTTTATTATTTTACTAAAACTTTTAGTCAAAAATTTGTTTATTTAAAATGTATCCGTATTATATTAACACCAAAGAGTACCTCTTGCGCTCAAGTTTAAAATTTTTAGTACCAGAAAATTGGGCATCAAGATGTATTATTATTATTATTATTATTATTATTATTATTATTATTATTATGTGTAACCCATGGCTGTGTGTGTGTGTGTGTGTGTGTATTATTATTGTGTGTGTGTGTAATAATAATATATATATAATAATAATAATAATAATAATAATAATAATAATAATAATAATAATAAGAAGAAGAAGAAGAAGAAGAAGAAGAAGAAGAAGAAGAAGAATAATAATATTAGTATTACTATTTTCATTATTATCGTTATTACTATTATGCAAATTATTATAAGCATTTATTGAAACTAATTGCGATAAACTAAAACATATATTGAAAAACGAATGAAAAGACATTGTCAATATGTTTATATAATTAAATAAACATTGATCGCATGGGCGGTGATAACAATTTTTATTAATCAAGGATGGCGCAAACGGAATATATAATCTCGTGCATATTCGTTTCGTGCTTACTGGCGACTCATAAGAAAGAGCCGGTATTGCGCTCTTTACCCACTATATATTTGGGTGAGGTATGTGGGAATAAGCGAATGTGTAAAGCTGCAGCTGTGAGGCTAACTACATATGAAGTCATCGGTAATGCGACTTCAACGATAACTCACAATACATGATATATATACCGTCTATATAGAGAGTAAAAGCACTATGGCTATTACGTCAGTACCGGATACTAACATTATGGTTACGAAAGGTACAAACCTGCCGTTGTTAAGCTAACTGCATATGAAGTCATCGGTAATGCGACTTCAAAGATAACTCCAATACATGATACATATACCAACTGTATACAGGGTACCAACACTATGGCTATTGCGCCAGTACACAATACCAATATTATGGTTAAGAAAAGGTATGTGGTATTAACAATAACATTACCTAACTGGTATACATTTAATGGAATGATGTCATGAATACCGCGAAGTACGATAATTGGTATTGATCAAGGCCAGAGAGTATGGAGTTGATAGAGTGACAGTTGATAAGAAATCGTTGTAAATGACAATTTTGGCGAACTTTAGCATACATTGAAATCAATCGTATTGGTACCATGTACCCACTCGGCAACCACTGTGTTAGTACTATGTGTCTCTTCGGTACCTTAATATTGGTATCGAGTACTGACACAATAGCCATAGTGTTGGTCCCATTTACAGACTCGGTATATATATTATGTGTGTGAGTTAACTTTGAAGTCGCACTGCTCATGATTTTATATGAAGTTATCTTCATTATTGCAGGTTTACACATTAATGTCGGAGATGGTAGCGTCCCACTTTCCCACAATCCAAATCCAAATATATATTGGTTAAAGGGCATAATACCGGCTCCTAGTGATGAATCGCCAGTAAGCACGAAACGAATGTGAATGAGAATATAGTTTCCGTTCATGCTGTCTTTGTTTTATCCTTCTGGTCATATTTGAAATAATTTGTTCCTAGGTGCGCAACACCTGATACATAATTAAATATATATCAGTTCTCCGCCAGAAAGGGTACCTAACTGTTATACATTTAATGGAATGGTGTCATTAATTCCGCGAAGTGCGATTACTGATATCGATCAAGGCCGGCGTCTTTGGATTTGATGGAGTAACAGGCAATCAGAAATAGTTGTAATTCTTAACTTTGGTGAGCATTAGCATCAATTTAAATGCATCGTGCTGTTACCATTTACCGACACGGCAACCATTCTTTTAGTACCATATACCTTTACGGTACCATTATTTTGGTATCGTGACGTGACACAATAGCCATAGTTTTGGTACCCTTTACAGATTCGGTATTTATATGATATAGAGTGAGTTGACTTTAAAGTCGTATAGCCAAATACTATACATGAAGTTAGCTTCACTACTGCACGTTTACACAATCGTATAGGAGATTGTACCGTTCTATTTTCACAAATACTACCAAATTATATAGTGAGTAAACGGTGTAATACTGGTTCCTACCGATGTACCGCCAGTTAGCACGAAACGGAGCTGCACTAATTTATACTTTTCGTTCATGCTGTCTTTCGTTTAGCCTTCTGATCATATTTGAGTTAATTTCTTGCTAGGAACGCAACACCTAGTACATAATTGTATATTTTAGTTCTCTGTCACTTTTATTCTTTTAATTTTGCAATGTTAATTTACGTGACCTGGTAATAAATTCAGACAGGGATTTTTCAAAACTTTGAATGATTAACCATTAATCTCATTACCTATCGGGTTCAGAAAAACAATTGTAAATTAAACAGATTAAGCACAAATATCAAAAATGAAATTTACCCACGAAAACATTATATAGTCCATTACAAAACGTCTTCTGAGCATTTGCAACTGATTATGAAATAATTAATACATTCAACTGAACTACGCTATGTAATATCAGATATTTTATTAATTAAAAGTATTATTTCTTCAAAGTTTATTGCGAAATTGCTTACATATTTATATGTCTGAATACTGATGTGATACTAAAACATATGTGTAAACATAAGGACAGTTACAAGTAAGGAAATAAAGAAGCATCATTTAATCTCTTTATTGGGAACTCATCATGCCTGGCCCGAATTTGCCGCGGACAGGACTCGAACCTGGGCACGTCTGCTTCGGAATTTGGTGCTCTAACGACTTAGCCATCCTGCCGCACACTGCACTGCACAAAATTTTTAGTTATATACTAACTAATGTAACTTGGTTAGTCTATTTTTCCTTTAGGTGGAGCTCATATGACATACATTTAGACTCAAATTTCGAACTAACCATCCCCAATCTGTCATTACTGAACAGATAGCACACTACATGGGGAAGTGGTGTTGAAATGAACATTTATATAATTAAACGAACATTGGTTGCGCGGGTGGTGATAACAATTATTGTAATCAATGTTGCGGTCTTGATATAAACACCTGACCCATTAATTACTTACATATGTCAGTATAAACTAAGAATTGTATAGTGTAGAAAAGGCAATTCATCCAGTAGACTGCTTTCGTCCATATTGGGAACACATCATGTACTGGCCAGAATTTGCCGCGGACAGGACTCGAATCTGAGCACGTCTGCTTCGGATTCTGGTGCTCTGACCACTGAGCCATCCTACCGCACACTGCATTGCACACAATTTTCAGTTATATACTAACTAATGTAACTCGGTATTTAACTGTAACTCGGTTAGTCTATTTTTCCTTTAGGTGGAGCTCATAGGACATCCTTTTAGATCCAAATTTCGAACTAACCATTCCCAAATTTATATCAAGACCGCAACCTTTATCATAATATTTGTTATCACCACCCGCGCAACCAATGTTCGTTTAATTACATAAATGTGTGAAGTGCAGCTTGCGACAGGATGGCTCAGTGGTTAGAGCAGACGTGCCCAGGTTCGAGTCCTGTCCACGGCAAATTCTGGCCAGTACATGATGAGTTCCCAATAAGGACGAAACCGGTCTACTGGATGAATTGTCTTTTCTACACTATACAATTCTTAGTTTATACTGACATATGTAAGTAATTAATGGGTCAGGTGTTTATATCAAGACCGCAACCTTGATTATAATAATTGTTATCACCACCCGCGCAACCAATGTTCGTTTAATTATATAAATGTTCATTTCAATACCACTTCCCCATGTAGTGTGGTGTCTGTTCAGTAATGACAGATTGGGGATGGTTAGTTGGAACTTTGGGTCTAAATGGATGCCATATGAGCTCCACCTAAAGGAAAAATTGACTAACCAAGTTACATTAGTTAGTATATAACTGAAAATTGTGTGCAGTGTAGTGTGCGGCAGGATGGCTCAGTGGTTATAGAACCAGATTCCGAAGCAGACGTGCCCAGGTTCGAGCCCTAATCGAAGCAAATTCTGGACAGTACGTGATGATTTACCAATAAGGACGAATCCAGTCTACTGGATGAATTGCCTTTTCTACACTATTAAATTCCTAGTTTATACTGACAAAATGTAAGTAATTAATGGGTCAGGTGTTTATATCAAGACCGCAACCTTGATTATAATAATTGTTATCACCACCCGCGCAACCAATGTTCTTTTAATCATTTAATCTCTCCTCATGGAAATATTAATATTAATTCTATTTAAATTCGCGCTAAAAAATAATCAATGCAATTTTATATTTAGCATGTTTTATTTGGCGGAACTTATTAGAATTTTCTCAATTGTGTAATTCTGATGATATTATTTTTCTTATCGCGAATTATTGTTTTAGAAGATTGTTGGCTTTGTCATTAAGTTTTAAAAATAAAAGTTAACGAAAAATATTGCTCAATATAACCAAATTAAACATTTACATTTTGTATTGACATTGTAATAAATTTATTATTCCAACTCTATATACGAATAAATCTTACATTTTTTCTGGATCTTTTGTTCAAGTTCTTTCCATCTAGATAAGTCTTACGTCACTCTATCATATATTTAAACTAATGATATAACAAGATTCAACAAAACATAAATACTTGATGACATTTATTAATCAGAAAAAACACTGTTAAAGTAATAAAATTGCTAAAATAATTAAAGTTCTAAAAGATAACAGTGCTTAAAAAGCTTAAATGTTTTACATACAAAATCGCGTGGTAATAGTTTACTAGCATGCGAGTTAAAATTTGCAGCGACATTTGAATATCTGAAAACATAGACACCTTTTTGCTATCTGCATGTTATCAACGCAGTTTCAATTCAATAAGCCTATTATCATTTTTTTAACTATTCAGTTGTAATCGGTTTATAACTTAAGAAATGGAGAAAATTGCGTACCTACAAAAAGGCCACATTGAAAAAGACAACGCTTGCATTATTTCCAAACCTGCATATTCCAAAGTTCATGTACCGAACCTAGCAGTTTTCTTAGTGCTTTACATAACAAGAATTTCTTCTAAAAAAAGAATATATGTGACATTCCGTCTACTATGTCAAATAATACAAATCCACTCGGTATTCTCTTAAACAACAATGACCATGTTCCTTTAGAGTGTTCAAAAACATATTATCTTTAAATATGTTCCACATGGGGAATTCATGCTACGCTTTTCAACGCATCTGAGTCGTTAGAGCTTTAATGCGGGAACAAGACTCTTTGATCCAATGTTTGCACGTATGCACGTTCTAGGATTTCTAATATTTGAATTTTTAGTAAGTATGTATTAGGTGTTGCGAACCTAGTAACAAATTAGTTCAGTTGTGACCAGAAGAATAAACCAAAGGCAGCATGAACGGAAAGTATAATCTCATGCACATTCGTTTCGTGCTTACTGACGACTCATCAGTAGGAGCCGGTATTACGCCCTTTATCCACTATATATTTGGTCGAAGAATGTGGGATAATAGGACGGTACAGTCTCCTAGACGAATGTGTAAACCTGCAATAGTGAAGCTAACATCATATAAAGTCTACGACAATGCGACTTCAACGCTAACTCACACTATATAATATATATACCGAGTCTGTAAAGGATACTAACACTATGGCTATTGTGTTAGTAACCGATACCAACATTATTGTACCGAAAAGGTACATGGTACTAACACTATGGTTTCCGAGTCGGTACATGGTACCAACCTGATGGATATCAATTTATGCTATAGTTCACCGAAATTGAGAATTACACAATTTCTGAACACCTGTTACTCCAGTAAATCCATACACTCTGGCCTTGATCAGAAATTGTAATTCTCAATTTCGGTGAACTATAGTATAAATTGATATCCATCAGGTTGGTATCATGTACCGACTCGGTAACCATAGTTTATAATTTCCGTTCATGCTGCCTTTGTTTTATCCTTCTGGTCACAAGTGAACTAATTTGTTATTAGATTCGCAACACCTAATACAAAATTGCATATATATTATTTGTCTAGCGATTACAGTATATAACTGTTATATATTCAATTTTATGATGTTATGATTGCCGTGAATTGTGATAAATGATATCGATGAAGGTCAGAGTATGTGGATTTGCTGGAGTAACGGACGTTCAGAAATAGTTGTAATTCTCAGTTTTGAGGAATAATGAAATCTATCGTGTTGGTACTATGTATCGTCTCGGCAACCTTATTGTTAGTACCATATGTCTTTTCCGTTACCATAATGTTGGTATCAGGTACTGGCACAATAGCCCTGGTGTTGATACCCTTTACAGGCTCGGAATATATATTATAGTGAGTTAGCTTTGGAGTCGTTTTAGCGAAGACTTTATATGAAGTTAGCTTCACTACTGCAGGTTTTTACATGCGTATAGGAGATTTTAATTTCCTATATTCCAACATTCCTCACCCAAATATATAGTGGATAAAGGGCGTAATACCGGCTCCTACTGATGAGTCGCCTGTAAGCACGAAACGAATGTGCACTAAATTGTTCTTTCCGTTCATGCTGCCTTTGGTTTATCCTTCTGGTCACAACTGAACTAATTTTTTAATAGGTTCGCAACACCTTATCAATACTTGCATATATATCAGCCCTCCGCAACAAACAGTATTTAACTGTTATATTTGAATTTTTAATTTACAATACATCAAATTAATGCAAAATAAAATAAGTAATTAAGTTTGTTACCTAAGTTTGAATTTGTTTGCTTGCACCAGGCCAAAATTGCCGAGAAACTTGCCTTATTAATTTATTACATGTTATCAATGGCAATCCCTGTTTACTAAATAATATCTTCCGAACAGCCAGCCCTTATTGCACTCAAATATTTTTAACAAGCATCTTTATAAATTAAAGTTGTACATCTGCTTTTTATGCATTTAAACAATTAATATTAATTGTAAGTGCTTCGAATACAACTTTTGTTATGTGAGAGTTTCAATTTTTACATTAATTGTTAAAAGATAAATGGCGAGTAATAAAATTTTATCGTAAATAACGCTAAAAATACACTTGTACACAAGCTGTACATATAAAAAAGCAATCTATTTTGCCTCGCGTATTACCATCTCCAAATTTAGCAAAAGTATTTTGAAAATAATGGGCACTCCTTTACATCTGAAGAACAATAATACACCAGCGATTTTACAGCTTCGGATGCAAAATAAGCTTACGGTGCAAACTTCAATAATATTGAAAAGTTAAAATTTAACATTATTCTCCATATCTTATTGAAATAACTCCGTTGTTCAACGGGTTTGCCTGCCTGAACTGATGTCGTTTTATTCCGCTGAAAACGCAAAAATTCCGGTATCGTTTTAAGGTGATCATAGAAGAAACGATTCATTCTTTTTTAAGCAGCAAATGACCTCAATTTATCCTAAAAAGATTCTTTTCTGTATAATACATTTTGAATAAAATACATGAACGCTATCGTGCTTAGCAAAATATGCTATTCATATTAGTTTTTCTAAATTTTTTTGGATAAAAAGTTACAGTCCTTATATGGATAAAATGTTTGTTAAAATTTGACTTTACTTATTTCATGCTATATGATAACAATAGGCCTGTTCAATAGTATTTTGACTATTAAAATAACCCATATATATATATATATATATATATATATATATATATATATATATATATATTTCTTTATTATTATATTACACAGTATATTTATATTTAGGAAGAAAAAAGCACATTAATAATAAAGTGGATAATGGCCATTTATTTCGTGAATGCTAAACTTTCGCTTCACCGTTTTGCGCAAATTTGTGTTCTTCGCTTGGTAACAGAGCAATTGCGGATTGCAGTATTGAACGCTCATATTGTTTGGAAATATCTGTCAACGTATGTGCATCTGTTTTTTTCCTCTTAAGTTTTTTGCCAATCCGATTAAATGTTTGTTGATTCTAGTCGAGAGCCTGTTTGTTCTTGCCTGGACATTCAATCGGATTGGCAACAAACTGAAGAGGAAAAAACAGATGAACATACGGTGACAGAAATTTCCAAACAATATGAGCGTTCAACATTGCAATCTGTACTTGCGTTGTTACCAAGTGAAGATCACAAATTTGCGAAAAAAGGTGAAACGAAAGACTATACTCAGAAAAATAGCATTCGTACACGTAACAGTGAAAAATTCGAATAGATGGTTAATTGTCAGGCCATCAATAAAATGATGACCAGATCTCAGACATCACTTTGCAAAACAACAAGTATGACCTTTACACACAAACAGGCACACATAGACACAAACACATACACACTTACCAATAAGACAAAACGTGTAATAGAAGTAAAACCGAGTCAGATTTGTTGCCACCCACATAATGATATAAAAACTCTGAATGTATATAAATCAAAGATTGTTGAGCGAAGTTTAGTCATTTTATTAATGTGGTTTTTCTTTCTTATGAGAAATATATATATATATATATATATATATATATATATATATATATGTCACATAAGAATTGATTAAAAAATCAACGTAATTTGTCAATTATATCATGTTGTTTCGTCGGAGACAAATCCCTGCTGATGTTTAGGACTGCTGCAGGTAAAATAATGAGCTCATAGCCATATGATAATCATTAAAAACATTCAAGTTATAGGCTTTCAGACTAGCACATTTTATACAATGCGCATTTATAAACGTTTTTTATAGCTGTTATTTGGCAGAGGCTGACACTTTTCTGATAATTATTTTAACTGTTCACACGCGTTCTTCTATTAATAGATAGTATTAAAAATGTTGATGTGCTATTGTTAAGTTTAATTACAGCAAATAATAAACACAATATAAATTATTTTATAAAACTCAGGAACTTGTTAATATTTGTGTACTTATTGGATAACTATTTGTGTAAATGACATGTGTGGTCATAATTGCTCCGATTACCATTTTATTGCCACAGACCTTAAAATCAAAGTCTTGTGACTCATAAATTTTGCTTCAAATAAAGATTCATATTATATTTTTTGATAAAAATCTCTTGTTTCGGGAGGAGACAGATTTAAAGTATATTTGACATTGATTTAAATTGGCCATTTCAGTTATTACATTCTTTTACGCTAGATAATTTAAATAGTTTAAGAAAAAATCAAAGAATCTGTTGGTGTAAATTTTGCTAATATTAGCAAACATTTACGGTGAAAATAATGTAATATTTCATACACAATATGCATTCTATTTATCGGATAACTCCTGAATATTAACCAGATTTTTTACGTCAAAAATAGAACACAAATCCAGTTTATTCACAACCATATTGTAGTAACTCCGCCTACGTGAATTGTTTATTTTATTTGCCGCACAGTGCTACACAGATCGTATAGTTAAATTTAGCTTATCTCAAATGACAATTCTTTTAGAAGGCTTCCGAACATTGATGCAAACAAGTCAACATCGGACTTAATAATTATTTTTAATATATTAAGGGCAGGATATTACTTTACTCTTATCAAGGACACGACCTTGATCTGAACACCTGACCGTTTATATGTGCATGCATATGTCAGTATACACTCTGAATTGTATAGTGATGAAAAGGAAATTCATCCAGTAGACCGGTTTCGACCTTATTGGGAACTCATCACACACTGTCCAGTATTTGGCGCGGACAGGGCTCCAACCTGAGCACCTCTGCTAAGAAATCTGGTGCGCTAAAGGCTGAGCCGCCCTAGCGCAGCGGTATTTTATTTTTAGTTTCCAAGTTTGAAGCCATTCTTTAATTTTTAGGTGTCAATAAGAACAAATCCTGTCCTTTGTTATTGTGCGGCAGGGTGGCTAAGTGGTTAGAGCACAAGATTCTGAAGCCGATTTGTCCCGGTTCGAATCCTGTCCGCGGAAAATTCTGGGCAGTACTTGATAAGTTCCCGATAAGAACGAAAGCGTTCTACTGGATGAATTGTCTTCACTACACTATAAAATTTTAAATTTCTTTTGACAAACACATGCACATAAAGGGCCACGTGTTTAGATCAAAATCGTTATCTTTAATACAGTTATCACCGCATGCGCACCAAATGTTCTTTTAAGGATATTACGTTATACGTGTTAAGTCACACACAAAATATTTCTCTAGAGTGAAATCATATTTTTAAAAACCCGCAGTGCGTTCTTTTAAAAGAAAAAAAATTTTTCAGGGAAAAGTAGAACCTTTGAGTATTATACTAAAATCCATAGAAGTGAAACTCTATGCAACAGGTCTTTAGCACTTTATTCGGTAGACATATTATTGCTGCCTACCAACGAATGACGTCTGTAGTATCAGAAGAAATACATATACACCGCATTCAAACCGCGTAATTAATTGTTTGGTTTCGTTTTCTTATTAGCAAACATCAAAATAATTTTTTGAAGTTTTTCGAAGTGCTAGCTTCATATATTCTAATGCCGCGTTTTGCGTACGCGGGTAATAGCTGTGCACAGACAGTTTCACAAAGATCCGATTGATCACAATTTCCAATTTTGTTTTGTCTTTGATCGGGTTGAGTTTTTATTCGTCCCAATGAAAATGCGGTTCTATCACATCTTTGTTTACTGGCGACGTTTCGGTGCCTACTTTCCAGCACCATCCTCAGTACTATAATCACAATAGCAGATTTAAGCAAATGTGGTAACCTCGTTCCAAAACCATTCTATTTATATATATATTTTTTGACTCAACACTAGTTTTAATCATAGAATTTGTCTCAGTAACTAAACTCAATATATAACTATTTGTAATTAGCAGACCAATCCTTACCTCAGCTATCTCAAATTCCCGGTATACATAATATGATCGCGTATGCAGAATATTGTAGAGGAGGGAGACAGTATCGAACCTTTTATTATTTGTTATAATTATATTGCTACTATGTCACGGTAATCAAAATTCAAAAATGATAAAACTAAAACCTTGACTGTCATATACTGTATTTTATTTAAAGCCGGGAACTCTAATGTATACAATGGTGTATGAGGTATTGCGCACATAGTAACAAATTAGTTCAAATATGGAGCAGCAAGTTACTTAGATGGATGGAGAGTGAATGTCATAGCGACGCTTAGGTGAAAGATTAAAGAGAGAAAGGTAGAGATAGTATGGACAACTAACGTTTTTCAAAAAACTAATCGTAAGCACAATGCGAAGTTAATCAACTCTTAGAAATAATTGCATAAGAATATTTTCTCATATGACTAAAATAATTCATTATACCTATATACATATATATCTAAATATAATATCGTAACACCTTTATATATATATATATTTGAAGAAGGACCATTGTTAATTGTTAAACATGAATATTTTCTATCTTATAATTAACTTAGAACTATATAATATATTACATATGAATATATATATATATATATAGATATACAATATATATATATATATACATATGATATGTATTTATATATTTATATAAGTGTAATATATATGATTATATAAGTATACATATATATATATATATATATATATATATATATATATATATATATATATATGATATATATATATGATTAGAGATATTGGACTCACACTGTTGCTTATATTTATATATATGTTTTTATACATATTGATATGTATTTTATATATTGATATAAGGTGTGACTAACGTAATAAATAAATAATAAGAATAGAAAATATTCATGGTTAACAATTACCAATGGTCCTTCTTCATATATATATATATATATATATATATATATATATATATATATATATAAAGGTGTTACGATATTATATTTAGATATATATGTATATAGGTATAATGAATTATTTTAGTCATATGAGCATATATTCTTATGCAATTATTTCTAAGAGTTGATTAACTTCGCATTGTGCTTACGATTAGTTTTGAAAACCGTTAGTTGTCCATACTATCTCTACCTTTCTCTCTTTAATCTTTCACCTAAGCGTCGCTATGACATTCACTCTCCTTCCATCTAAGTAACTTGCTGCTCCATATTTGAACTAATTTGTTACTATGTGCGCAATACCTCATACACCATTGTATACATTAGAGTTCCAGGCTTTAAATAAAATACAGTATATGACAGTCAAGGTTTTAGTTTTATCATTTTTGAATTTTGATTACCGTGACATAGTAGCAATACAGTTATAACAAATAACAAAAGGTTCGATACTGTCTCTCTCCCCTACAATATTCTGCATACGAGATGAGATTATGTATACGTGAGGTAATGATTTGTCTGCTAATTATAAATAGTTATATATTGAGTTTAGTTACTGAGACAAATTCTATGATTAAAACTAGTGTTGAGTCAAAAATATATATAAATAGAATGGTTTTGGAACAAGGTTACCACATTTGCTTAAATCTGCTATTGTGATTATTGTACTGTGTATAGTTGCCTAAGGATGGTGTTGGAAAGTGGGCACCGAAACGTCGCCAGTAAACAAAGATGTGATAGAACCGCATTTCCATTGGAACGAATAATAAGTCAACCCGATCAAAGACAAAACAAAATTGGAAATTGTGATCAATCGGATCTTTTTGAAACTGTCCGTGCACAGCTACTACCCTCGTACGCAACACACAGCATTGGAATAAAAATCAAAATAATTGTCGATATGATCATGATTTAACTATTCATGGCTAGATATGGCTAAGAATATTGTTGAAATTATCTAAATATTGTTCTTTGCATAGAAAATACAATTAAATATCCAAACCGTTGTCTTTTGTTTGTTAACTCCTTTATAGTAACCAAGACTGGCGAATGAATAATTGCCATCTGAAGCAAATTCATTAAACGCCACTAAACTGAATATTTTATATTCATTTGTTAGAATAGACTGAGCATTGATTTACCAATTCTTAACATCACCCACGAAGTCAATAATAGTTCAAAAATGAGTATTTGTCTTAGAGCCATAAAATTTACTCTGAACGCCACAAAACCCATCAGTCAAATGCACTGTCGGTTTTTGATCCACTATAATTGGTTTGATGGTTATGAGAGCAATTTCAGCATTCAATTTTTATTATTAAGAGTAGATAGAGAAATATCGATTTTAGTATAAGGACTAGATACATACAAAAACCAATTACTGTTAAAATGCTACATAAATCGATTTGGCGAATATGATTCATTTCCTGAATCTGGGTTATTCTATTGTGAGGAACTTTGCTACTGCTGCCAGGTATATTGTAGACAAAATTGAAACACATACACATTAATTCTAGAGCCATGCAGTGGTTTATAACTTTGACGGGACCCTTGCATTGTATGAAATTCTGTTTTATACAATATATATTCAATCATCACTCTACTCCAGGTGAAAAACCTTAAATTAAAAAAAGGTTATGGCATGATGAATTTATCTTCTGGCTTGAATTGAATTTCAATGTCAGATGCATTAAGTCTTCTACGCACAAAATGTAAACCATGTGGACATTAAAAGACTTCATTCTTAGTTTGTTCGTATCAAAATTTCTAGCGTAAAGAAAGATACGTTTTTATAATTTAAAATCATAAAATGGACATATAATAGTACTTTTGTTTTAAATGAAGACATCGGCATTGCGGGCTTCTGACGATTGCTAAAATTAGAAGAAAGAAAAATATTCTTCGTTTCGAAATGCATAACGCAACTACTTAGTTTGAATACTAGACGCTTAATACTGTCATAATAAATAAAGGCTCACTCCCAATATTGTTATTTAATCTTACTTTTGCAATATTGTTCTTATAGACAGAAAGTTGAGTGTAAATAATAATTACAATAGCACGTAGAAGGCAAATATCGGCAAAGCATAATTACGTTGAGTTCTGTTTGTTCTGGCTTAGATATTAGCTAGTTAAATTTAGGTTAATTGAGAAATTCGAAAGACTCATTATTTATTTTGAAATTGTTATTCTTTCCAGAAATGATCGATTTTGGAAAATAATTGTTTCTACGCCTTAAATGGCCTAAAATATTGGTATGCAACATTTAGTGATTAATAGGTTTTGTTATAAATGAACATAGCATAAAAGTCACTATAATCGGTAAGACATAATTTATACTTCAAAAACTCGTCTAATTGTTTCATATATATATATATATATATATATATATATATATATATATATATATATATATATATATATATATATATATATAACTTAGTGCCCTGCTCGCAAAAAGCTGAAATATAAGATTAAATTAAACAAACCCATTAAGAACATATATTTGTCAATATACACTAAGAATAGAATGGTATAGAAAGGCAATTTATCCAGTAGACCGGTTTCGTTCTTATCGGAGCATCATCATTTACTGCTCAGAATTTGCACTGGCCAGTACGTGATGAGATCCTAATGAGGACGAAATAGGTCTAATGAATGAATTTGCTTTTCTTCATCATAAATTTCTCAGTTTATACTAACAACTGTGCGTTCTTAATGGGTTAGGTATTTATATCGCAACCTTGAATATAGCAATATAAGACAACAACCAAGATTTAAAGTTTTGTATAGAATATAATGGAGACCGTTATATATATATATATATATATATATATATATATATATATATTAACAGTATAATCTAAAGAGTGAAGCCGTAAGAAAAGTATCTCCTGAAGTATACTGGTTTAAACCATTTTCGGAATTCCTCAAAACCGGTCGAGGATTTACCGCAAACGAAACTTTAACCAGAACTTGTCGAGGTCGACGCAAAATGTTCCGCATTCTATAGACATTCTAAAACTCCATTTATAATTTCTTTCATCTGTAACCAATTAATAATAGTTTTATACCGAAATTTCGAACAATTCACCAATGGACTGGTGCCTATATGAATCCAATAAGAAAGAGTCATGAAGTTGGAACTAGATCTGGTCATTTTGCAATATCTCCACCATTGGTGGGGAATGTTGCGAGCAAGCTATTCTCTTTTTCAAAAATTTTCAAAATTTACAATCAATTGCCAAAGGGGCTTAGAGAAACGCCTCCATCTAAAATGTCTCTTAAATTTTTATCTACCGAACTAGAAAAAGTGTTCAATCCTGCTGATATTTTTAATTTTGATTATGATAATACTTTCTCGTGGTTAAATAAAAGACAGGATTAATTGTTTTTCAGCAGCATAACTTCTCGAGATTCTATCTTCAAGTTTTGTACTATTAAAACTGAAACGTTATGCATTACATATCATGTTAATCAACAATACATACAATCAATTATTAGTCATGGTTCCCTTTTTTGCATAATGTTACACTCGAATAATACATTAAATTTTTCTATTTTTGATGATGAATCTATCACTCTTTATAACCGAACTTTCTGATGCTGATAAATTGTACAGTACAACTAATTGCACATATTTATGTGATGTGATATGTTTTTATATTGTACATTTTCTAATTTTATTATTTGATGGAACATGTAAGGTTTGAATCCAAATAAAGATTTTCTATTCTATTCTATTCAAGTCAACCCACCATTGGTGGGAATGTTGCGAGCAAGCTACTCTCTTTTTCAAAAATTTACAAAATTTACAATCAATTGCCAAAGGGGCTTAGAGAAACGCCTCCAACTAAAATGTCTTTTAAATTTTTATCTACCGAACTAGAAAAAGTGTTCAATCCTGCTGATATTTTTAATTTTGATTATGATAATACTTTCTCATGGTTAAATAAAAGACAGGATTAATTGTTTTTCAGCAACATAATTTCTCGAGATTCTATCTTCAAATTTTGTATTATTAAAACTGAAATGTTATGCATTATATCATCTTGTTAATCAACAATGCATACAATCAATTATTAGTCATGGTTCCCTTTTTTCTTACAAAATGTTATACTCGAATTATACCTTAAATTTTCCTAATTTTGATGAAGAATCTATCACTCTTTACAGCTGAACTTTCTGATGCTGATAAATTGTACAGTACAACTAATTGCACATATTTATGTGATGTGATATGTTTTTATATTGTACATTTTCTAATTTTATTATTTGATGGAACATGTGCGATTTGAATCCAAATAAAGATATTCTCTTCTATTCCATTCTAAAAAAAATACCGCACCTTTTGTGTCAATTATATTAAATGAAAAACTAATGACAGGACTTTGACTACACATATTGTGTCAATATAAACTTAATATTGTATAGAAAAGCAAAGAAATTCATCCTATAGTCAGGCCATATACTTAATGAATATTCTTCATGTATTGTCTAGAATTTACCGCAGAAGGGACTCGAACCTGGGCACATTTGCTTTGGAGTTTGGGACGCTATACACTCATTTATCCGTGTCGCTTAGTATATATATATATATATATATATATATATATATATATATATATATATATATATGTATATCTTTATGTATTTATATAAATATATATCAAGTAATTTAAACATATGATGTGCATTGATCTGAGATCATGGCGCATTATGATTAGACTTTCAATTACTTCAGAAATGTTAGCACGCCTTGTGTAAGACAATACTATTATTGATAAACAATCATTTGGTTAAATACTGTTTGGTGCGGAGAACTAATATAAATGAAAGTATGTATAAAGTGTTGTGAAACCAGTTACAAATTAGTTCAGATATGGCCAGAATGATAAACCAAAGGCAGCATGAATGGAAAGTATTATCTCATTCACATACTTTTCGTGCTTTCTGGCGACTTATCAGTTGGAGCCGGCATTACGCCCTTTAACCACTTTATATTTGGGTGACGAATGTGGGATAATAGGACGGTACAATCTCCTAGACGAATGTGTAAACCTGCAGTAGTGAAGCTAACATTATATAAAGTCTGGACAATGCAACTTCAACGGTTACTCACTCTATATAATATATATACCGAGTCTGTAAAGGATACTAACACAATGCCTATTGTGTTAGTAACCGATACCAATATTATTGTGCCGAAAAGGTACATGTTACTAACACTGTGGTTTCCGAGCTGGTACATGGTACCAACATTATGGATATCAATTTGTGCTATAATTCACCGAAGTTGAGAATTTCAACTATCAGTTAATGCTTCTGGTCACAACTGAAAAATTTGTCACTAGGTTCGCAACACCTAATACATACTTCCATATACATTAGTGCTCCGGAACAAATAGTATTGAATTGTTAAATATTAAATTCAATGATATCATGCTTACCGCGAAATGTGATAACTGATATCGATCAAGGCCAGTGTGTATGGATTTACTGGTGTAACAGGTGTTCTGAAATAGTTGTAATTCTCAATTTCGGTGAACTAGAGCATACATTGATATCCATCATGTTGGAACCATGTACCGACCCGGAAACCATAGTCTTAGTAACATATACCTTTCTGTTACTATAATGTTGGTATCGGTTACTTACATAATAGCCACAGTGTTAGTAACCTTTACAGGCTCGCTATATATATTATATAGTGTGAGTTAGCGTTGAAGTCGCATTTTCGAAACTTTAACTCATGTTAGCTACACTACTTCAGGTTTGCACATTTTTCTAGGAGATTGTACCGTCCTATTATCTCACATTCCTCACCCAAATATATATTGGTTAAAGGGCGTAATACCGGCTCCTACTGATGAGTCGCCAGTAAGCACGAAACGAATGTGCATGAGATTATACTTTCCGTTCATGCTGCCTTTGGTTTATCCTTCTGGTTACAACTGAACTTATTTGTTACTAGGTTCGCAACACCTAATAAATAATTGCATATATATTAGTTCTCCGCAACAAACAGAATTTAACTGTTATATATTGAATTGAATGATTTCATGCTTACCGCGAAATGTGATAACTGATATCGATCAATGCCAGAGTGTATAGATTTACTGGAGTAACAGGTGTTCAGAAATTGTTGTAATTCTCAATTTCGGTGAACTGTAGCATACATTGATATCCATTTTATTAGTACCATGTACCAGTTCGGAAACCATATTGTTAGTAACATGTACCTTTTTGGTACTATAATGTGGTTATCGGTTACTAACACAATGGCCATAGTGTTAGTATCATTTACAGACTCGGTATATATATTATATAGAGTGAGTTGGCGTTGAAGTCGCATTGTCGAGACTTTATATAATGTTAGCTTCACTACTGCAGGTTTACATCTTTCGTCTAGTAGATTGTAGCGTCCTATTATCCCACATCCCTCACTCAAATATATATTGGTTAAAGGGCGTAATAACGGCTCCAGCTGATGAGTCGCCAGTAAGCACGAAACGAATGTGAATGAGGTTATACTTTCCGTTCATGCTGTCTTTGTTTTATCTTTCTGGTCACAACTGAATTAAAATTTTATAATATTTATATAATAAGCGTGTTGTAAATATAAATTAAATTATGTTCAGTTAGGTAGCGCAATTCCTCAAATGGAGCGTTTTAATCTTTACGGGACACTCATTAAAAACGCGCAGCAATTTTCACCACTCCCATATGGACACGGAAGCATTTGACCAAAAAATGTCAACTTATACTCCACGCTATCTTCACATCTGTACCTGCCTATGCTTCGTAATTATAATCTTCTCCATATCGATTCTGTACGCCATCGATTTTGGCATAAACTTTCAAATTTTCATGTTCAAATCAATAATTAAAGAGAATAAACAAATTCCCTTTGTTCGTATGTATTACATTAAATTATAATGCGATATTCCTATTAGAATTATGTTGCTAATATTTACCATAAATAGCTAGCTACAAAATGCAATTACTTCAGTAGTCTGTTTTTCCTCATTTGGCACTCTTCAAGTATTAGCCGCAATTGCCGTGGAAGGGCATGGGCCCGAACGCATTTGTACATATCTCTTTTAAATTGACGTTCGCCATAACAAATTCACGGTCTACCAACGATTTTCAGCTATATATTTTTGGATCGTCTCTTCTTTGTGTCGATTATATGCGGCGTCTAATTCAACATAAAATTTCTAATTTGAAATCATTCACCTATCATTTTTGATCAAACATCGTGACATCGAGGCAATTTATTTATGTTGTCGATGACAATTTGGAATCGCAAATTTAGCCAATACAGATCGTCAAATAGACTGGTTTTATCTTTATTTAAAACCCATTGATTGATTGCCTGGAATTGGAGACCACAGCGCTGACGAGAGCCCTTTAGTTTCAGAGACTTTTAGTTTATCCACGTAACCAACTAAGCTACTCTTTAATTCAAATTGTTTTCATGTACCTACTTTTATAAATTAATTATTAATTTATTCTGGTCTATCCTCAACCACATTTCTTTTGGCCCGTATTTTCCAATGAATCATGCCCTAACTTTCATTACAGGGCTAACATTATGCCAACTGTAGATGATACATTTAATTTAATTTAAAATCAGGTTATTTGTACTTCTAAGTTGCCAGCCTATGCCAAACACTACACAGGTTGGTAAAGGTAATTTTTTAAGTATTCCGACTTACTTGTAAAAATGGCGCTACCGGCTTGATTGTATTTACATTCATATATATATATATATATATATATATATATATATATATATATATATATATATATATATATGCTGCATTTCTATAAATCCATAATAAATCATTGCAAATAGTGTAGATATACCTACATTTTCCATAGTCTTACAGGAGTATTATATCCCATAGTCAGTTACTTATTCAGTATATATATATATATATATATATATATATATGTATGCGTTTGGGAAAGTCACTTATATATACATATTTACATATAGAAAAACCACTACGTGGGCGGAAGTATTTTTGTTTTAATAAGACAGCCTAATCATTTCAGGAGCATTTTGCAAAAACATCCATTCTGTCAGATAGAAATGTATTTGGCTTTTTTATGATTCGTAAGTGAAAGTTTGTTTGTTAATAATTTGAATTTTTATTTTTTAGGTGTAAGTGTACGAGTGTTTAATTGCTAATTCCGTGTTCACTTCGGGAAGAGATTTAGTGTGCCAAATAGTGCAGGTGTAGTTTATTATTGCTGTATGACTAAATTCTGTTCGAATTCGAGTTGGTTTTTATAGATGGTCCGAACTTTTACAACGATTGCTGTTTCAGTGTATCGAAACGTGCAAATGTAAATTCTAAATATATTGCGTGGGTTTAAATACGATGGGTTTGGTGTTTACTTCAAGCTCGCAAACATGATTTAAAGAATTGTTACCACCACTCGCGCAATCAATTAATGTTTTATCGTATTGCCTATATAAGTGAAGCGAAAGCTGAAAACTATTGATATTTGGTGTCTGTTCGGTAATGTCAGCTTTGGGATTGTTAGTTGGATCTTTGGGTCTAAATGGATGCCATATGAGCTCCATCTAGAAGAGAAAAAAACTAATCTAGTTACATTAGATAGTATATGCCAGAAGATTGTGTCTAGTGTGTGGCAGGGTGGCTCAGTGAATAGAGCACCAGATTCCGAAGCAGACCTGCCCAGGTTCGAGCCCTCTTCTCGGTCACTTCTGGCCAGTACATAATGAGTTCTCTATTCCTCAATTTTGCTGTGAACCCTTGGTAACAGCGCAGAGCTTGCGGTTTGCAGTGTTGAATACTCACATTGTTCTTTTTTAATTTCTGTCGCTTTAAGCAAAGATTGTGATACCGCATGTGCTGCTGTTTTCAATTTTTTGCCAAACATTAAATATTTATTATTATAATCAAGGTTGCGGTCTTGATATAAACACCTGACCCATTAATTACTTACATATGTCAGTACAAACTAAGAATTGTATAGTGTAGAAAAGGCAATTCATCCAGTAGACCGGTTTCGTCCTTATTGGGAACTCATCAAGTACTGGCCAGAATTTGCCGCGGACAGGATACGAACCTGGGCACGTCTGCTTCGGAATCTGGTGCTCTAACCACTGAGCTATCCTGCCGCACACTACACTACACACAATTTTCAGTTATATACTAACTAATGTAACTTGGTTAGTCAAGTTTTTCTTTAGGTGGAGCTCATATGGCATCCATTTAGACCCAAAGTTCCAACTAACCATGCCCAATCTGTCATTACTGAACAGACACCACATTACATGGGGAAGTGGTATTGAAATGAACATTTATATAATTAAACGAACATTGGTTGCGCGGGTGGTGATAACAATTATTATAATCAAGGTTGCGGTCTTGATATAAACACCTGACCCATTAATTACTTACATATGTCAGTACAAACTAAGAATTGTATAGTGTAGAAAAGGCAATTCATCCAGTAGACCGGTTTCGTCCTTATTGGGAACTCATCAAGTACTGGCCAGAATTTGCCGCGGACAGGATACGAACCTGGGCACGTCTGCTTCGGAATCTGGTGCTCTAGCCATTAAATATTTGTTGAGGCTTGTCTAGTTGACGTCTGTAATTGGCTGGAGGCCAGTAAATTGTTGTTTGGCTTTGCGATTTGCGGCCAGTCGATTAAAATGTAACTTTTTATGTTGACACCGGGCGCTTGTTGCATGCTATTAAAAGAGTTTCATATATATATATATATATATATATATATATATATATATATATATATATATATATACTCCCATTTGGGCTTTCAATTGATTATGCTAGTGGTAACAAATCTGACTCGTTTTTACTTCTGTTTCTTGTTTTGGCTGGTTGGTAAGTGTGTATGCGTTTGTGTTTTTGTGTATGCGTGTTTGCATGTAAAGGTCATTCTCGCAATATTGCAAAGTGATGTCTGAGATCTGGTCATTATTGTTTTGATAGCTTGAGAATTAACCATTTGTGCGCATTGTTCACTGTTACATGTACGAGTGCTATTTTTCCCAGTGTAGTTGATCGTTTCACCTTGTTGCGCAAATTTATATTTTCCACATGGTAACAGCGCCAGTGTGGATTGCAGTGTTAAACGCTCATATTGTTTGGAAACTTCTGTCACCGTATGCGCCTCTGTTATTTCCACTTCAGTTTGTTGCCAAACCGATTGTATGTTTGTTGATTCTAGTCGAGGCCTGTTTATATATATATATATATATATATATATATATATATATATATATATATATATATATATATATATATATATATTAATTTTGCGGATTATGCTTTGTCTAGAATTAAGAAATTGACCAATCTGACTGGGTGCCCCTTTTCCTATATATGATCGGAAATAGCTCATTTTGCTGACTGTGCCAATCATTTCTTAATCAATTACAGCGTTAATTATTGCTGGAATATTTTGTGCAATTGCTTCCTCCTACGTCCAATATATATTCTACTGCATGCACATAAGAATTTGAGGACTATATATAATTTGGTAAGAATTGGCGATTTATCTTTGGCATCCAACTTCATAATTATTTGTGTGCTGATTGTGATATTAACTTTTAAACTGGGAAAATTTTCCTTACTAGTTCTATTTAACCGCCGTGCATTTATTAAGGCAGGCCGGTGACCTCTAAATGTTAATTTTAGGAAAACATGCTCGTCGGTATTCTTTGTAGTATGAATCTGACGAGGTCTGATGTTTGCATCAATGAAACGCTCTGGGTAGATTTTCATTAGCAACATTTCCCCAGGTAGACCAGTTTTTCCATTACGTTGTGTTCAGAGCAGACTTTCCTGATCCTGTTTGCTATGTTGTTAATTATGTTTCTTCTGTGAAATTCTGGCACACTTCTATTGCAATGAATGGATTGCCCAGTGAAGGTGGATTTTCTATTTATTCTCAGTGTCAAAACACTATATTCTTCTCGAGTGAGTTGGATAACCAAGAAGGCAAAATTATTTTCTTTTTCTAGCCGCGAGAATGAATTTGATGTTTGGATCGGCTAGATTTGCTTGCTTGAAGAATTGGGTGCGCTGCGTCTGGAGTGAACAATAATATATCATCTACATAATTTTTGTAGAGTGTGCACTTACCAATTATACGATTTAGGCTTGTTTATTCAAGAGGTTGCAAGTACACATCTGCCATAATGGGTTCAATGCATCGTCCCATAGCTACACCTTTGAACTTAAAGTAATATTTCACTTCAAATGCAAATTTCATGTTTATTGTACATGCTAATATGTCTTTAATATCATTGATTACTAAAGGCAAATCTTGAAACTCGTTTATTATCAAATCACACAACATCTGCGTTTTTTCCAATGGAATGCTCGTAAATAAGAATTAGATATATATTGAAAGTCCAAAAAAAAATATTAAATGCAAACATTCATCTCTGTTATTACCTGATCTGCGTTTTGACTAACGCAGCTTTCATTGTTCCAGTAATTTTCTTTTTGCAATATATTTCGATCTACTTTACCGTATATCTTCATCTGATGCATTTCACGAAAAAATGAAGCAAGCGCGTTATTTCCTCTAGTCCTAATATTTATATACCTCAGACTGACCTTTCATTAGATATTCGCGTGTCACATTGTGTGTGTGTGCATTTTCATAACCGTTGTTTTCATCATAACTAATTTAGACCAGAGTGGCTGAATAATAATTTATCAATTGCATGCGATAACTATTCGTTTTACACACTCAATGTAAATGACGTAACTGAGATGGGGGAGACCCATAATTCAGAAGCACTCGTCATAAAAACATGCCATGAGTGATAAAACCAGAAGTCACATGTTAAATTACAATTCAAACCACTAGGTTGTACTCAAAATAGACAAGTTAATAACAGTTATTGGCGCACGCCACGCATGTGCATGTGTATGTGTATGCATAACTAAAAATCTTGGTTAAATTATTTTTGATACACATGTACGTACATCTAAATGAAACTGCAGTCAATAGACATTAATTTACCCTTTGCACGCGTCAGACAAATTATTACTTATAAATATTGTATTATTAGAATAATTTCAATAGGTAGGGTTGGGGTGCAAAACAGAAAATTAGGGTTGAAATCACTAATTGTTTTAAAATCAAACGAATAGTTAGAGATGAAATTTTGAAGACTATATTCATAATAATTGATTATTCATTTCTTGAATAAAAGCCCACTAATTAGTCAATCTTAATCTGATGTTCTTAATCTTTTACTGGAGCTAGCTTCAGTTACCAATTCATGCAATCGTCTTTTCCTTCCATTAGCTAATGCAGTGTTCCAAATCGGACCTAAAGATTTTTCAACAGCTGTTTCATTCATAATATTATCTCTAGATTTAATTTCTATAGATTCCCTAATCAATCTCGTCACCCTATTACGACTACATATTGCTATGCGTTTGCATTCCTCCCAGTCGATAGTATGCCCAGTCTCCACTACATGACGAGCAAGATCTGATTTAGCAATATGTCCATACTTACACGCAGTTTTATGTTCACCTCTTCTTACTTTTATTGGGCGCATGGTCTCACCAACATACTTGAGACTACAATCATTGCATGGGATCTCATACACTCCTGAAGTGTCTAAGGGTTCAATCTTTTCTTTTTGGTTAGGGAGTATAGTGCCAAGTGTAAGGGGCTGTTTTAAAACGGTCCTTATATTGTATTTTAAAGCTAATGATTTCACTTTCCTACTTAATATAGAGTCCGGTAATACCATGACCTTCCGCTCTTCCTTCTCCTTATCCGCTTTTATGTATCTCAAACTAGGATTAAATTTCTTCACCACGTCCCTCATTGTTGCATCTATTAAATGAGGAGGGTAACCATTAGTCTTGAATATATCGCGTAGTCTACCTAATTCTAACTTCCTATGCTTTATATCTGTTAACTTGAGACTTCTTAATGTTAATGACTTTAAGATACCGACTTTCATACGATACGGGTGATTGGACTTGAAATTAAGAAGGATTCCTGAATAAGTATCCTTCCTATAAATATCTCTTCCCAATTTCTGACCATTTCTAATTAATTTGACATCCAAAAATGGTAATTCACCTGATAATTCCCTTTCTAAGGTAAATTGTAGTTCGCTCATTCGATTAGCTAAATTTAAGAAATTTACCAATTCATTATCACCATGGTTCCAGATCAGTAATATATCATCCAAGAAACGTAGGTACACTTTTGGTTTCAATGGAGTCTTATCCAACAGATTATTTTCCAAATAATGCATAAAGATATTAGCTATTGGGACCGACAAAGGTTGTCCCATTGGAACGCCTCTAATTTGTTTATAAAATTCATTCCGAAATTTAAAATAAGTGGAGGACATACAAATACACATCATCTCCATGACGTGTCCTAACGTCATTTTGCTTCCTTCTAATATTAATGGGTGATCAACTAGGAAACGTCTAAAACAATCCAGAGCCTCAGGTACCGGTATATTTGTGTACATAGATACTACATCTAAGCTTACTAATCTATCCTTTTCATCTAGTACACATTTATCAACAATTTCAACCAAATGATATGAATTAAGCAAGGTATGTTCTAAGAAATAGGAATATTTTCTTATTCTATGGCACAAAAACTTTGAAATTTTATATGTTGGGGAGTGTTGTACATTCACTATAATTCTTAAAGGATTACCCGGCTTATGCACTTTAACTAAACCATAAACTCTGGGTGCAACCGTATCTCTTTGAATGAGAGTGTTACCATGCGTCGAATCCAATTCTTCATTAGCAATCATATTATTGATTAATAATTTTACTTGCCCTTGTAACTTATCAGTAGGGTCTTTTGTTATTTTAGTGTATACTTCAGCATTACTTAACTGTTCTATCATTTTATTGTTATAATCAGATTGATTCATCAGAACTGTAGCTCCTCCTTTATCCGCCTTAAGACATATAACATTATTTGATACTAAATCCTTTCTGAGACGTTTAATTTCATAATTAGGCTTAACTTTATCCTCTTGGTGTGTTAAAACCATTGAGGCAACGTCTAATTCAAATTTCACCCTATCATTATCCGAAAGAAGCTTTGCCGTTTTGACAGCCTCAGTAATTAATTCGTTTCTAACCGATCTTTCATTAGGAATAGCCATGTTTAAACCACGGTTAAGTAGTTCAACTTGATCCTTCTTAAGATTTAATGTTGATAGATTTACTATTCTATTAGTCCCGATTAAATTATCATTTTCTTGGGGTCTATAAATTCCCAAGTCAGCTAATTTTTTATCATGTCTAATTCTTACTTTTTTATTTCTCTATTACGGGCTTTATCACTGAAATCCTCAATGCATTTAAAATCATCTGCGTGCAAAAGAGAAGTTAACATCGATCTTAGTTTAGTTTTTTCCTTAATAAGTATAATCTTACGTTTAATTAAATCACGAATCAAAGTTTTTATAATATTTATACAAAGGTCATGCTTAAGAGACATGCCATAAGCATTTAACTTAAAATTTAATTTAAAACGAAAACATTTAGGAATAACATCATGTTTTAAACAAATACTTAAAAAGGAAATATTTGACACTTGCCTCACGATTTGTTGTTTCAATAACGTATATTTATTATACCATTTAACGGCATTGCTGCTATAATTCCATGTTAAATGTTTCTTGAAGGAGTTTCCGTGTTGCGAACCTGGATTAATTGAAATTACCTGATCTGCGTTTTGACTAACGCAGCTTTCACTGTTCCAGTAATTTCCTTTTTGCATTATATTTCGATCTACTTTACCGTAGATCTTCATCAGATGCATTTCACGAAAAAATGAAGCAAGCGCGTTATTTCCTCTAGTCTTCTGTTAACAAACCCAAATTAATTGTGAACCATTAAGCAACATATTAGTTTGCGCAATGGTTCTAGTATATGACCTAACCATTTAGCCAATGCATGGAAGTGAGAACTAACCATTGATAATATTTGACATATAGGACATCATTTTTTATGTTTTTTTCGTAATTCGTACATTGTTGATGTAGATGATTTAATTGATTTGAATTTCTATATATGGGCCTCATCAATTAAATTGGAAACTAATAAGATTTTAACTTAATTAAATAAATTGCGCACAGCTATTTCTATTTCTCATGATTTATATTCAAGATTCGGAAATTTTGTTTTGTCATTCATTACGTTTTTCATCTCTTGTGGACGAACGGATTTTTCCATTATAGCATTGCTCATGCCTAAATCAGCGCATAGTATTTTGATGTCTTCATTTCTGCTTATACCTTAAAACGCATTTAAATCATGTTTTGCTTTTTGGACGATTTCCAATGTGAAGTCTGGTCTACTAAAGAAGCCTTGGACAAATTTTTAAAATCTCTTATTTTAGATAATAAATAGGCCGTTTGTTCAAATAGCAACTCATATTTTGTATCAAATTCATTGTCGAGCTTATTTGAAGAATGACTTCAATATTTTTCCTCATTATTTACATGTATATATATAGCGAAAGCTTGAAAATAGTTATTTAGTTTATTACTTAGATATTGTGCAGCCGATATTTCATTGAATGTGCGAGATTCTGAATGTCAGTACCTAATCTATGTGTATGCTCTATGGTACTTTTCTTGAATGAAAGTTGCGAGCCTGATAAAAAACACTAATTCTATTATAGTAACATTTGTCAGTATAAACAAGGCAGCGTATAATGTATAAATGTCAATTCATCCAGTGGACCGGTTTACATCCTTTGAGTATTATCCATAAATTTCGGCGGGCAGGGGTCGAACCTAGGCAAGTCGACTTTGAAATTTTGTGTACTAATCACTGGGACACTAGTTCGCATACTACGTACAATTTTCAGTTATATACAAGCTGGTTATTTGTTGACTTTAACTTTATGTACAGACTAGATAGCATCCCTTTAGACGTGAAGTTTCAACATACCATCCCAAACATGTCAATATAGAACAGATATCACGTTGCATAAAGAAATGACATTGAAATAAACATTTATATAATAAAATGAATATAAGTTGCGTGGGTGGTGATAACTATTACATTAATCAAAGTTGCGACCTTGATAAAAAACCCTGACAAATAATGTACAAATATTTGTCAGTATAAATTCAGTATCTTATAGTGTGGAAAAGGCTGTTCATCATGTAAACCGGTTTCGTCCTTATTGGAAGTTCATCGCGTATTTTCCAGAATTTTCCGCGGGCAGGGCTCGCATTGTAATTGGCTGGAAATGTCGATGCAAAATTTTTATGTAGCCCTGAAAATTAATTTTTTGTTATTTTGTTGGACGCCTGGTAAATACAATGGGATTGATGCTTACTTCAAGCTCGCATACCAAATCTCGCGCAATCAGTAATTGTTTAATTGTATTACATATATATATGTAGCGAAAACTGAAGAAAATTATATTCGTAGCTGCATAGAAATTGTGCAGCCCACATTTACAGTCATGTAAAATGTATACGAGACATCAGCATGTAAGAGCTGCATATCTAATATCGCATAGAATATACCAGAAATTGCGCAAATAGAATATCCAGTTTTAAATAACGTAGATACTCTTTGCAATTTCATCCACAGTAGTCCATTGACTGTCTTTTTCCGATAATGTGCATGGAAGGCCGAAACGTAATAATTCAGCTATGTTTTCTGTCTGATTAAGCAAAGTGGGATTGGTGCAATTCTCAAGACCGCAAGCCTGAATGGAATAAATATAAACAAATTTAAAGTGATATAAGCATGAAACTGGTGTCATTTCATTTGAATTTTTATTAGAATAATTATAATTTATTGTATTGGTCTTTTTGTATAAATGGATTTACCAATAATTCAGATTTTGTAGAACATTTGTTTGCATGAAGAAAAGACAATTAAATTATTGATATTTTAGTGTGGAAGTGTGCAGAAATACGAACGATTCAACGATTCAATCTCCTGCAATAAAACCGTCCAATATTGTTAAGTAATCTCAAGTTAAAGTTGCTCAGAATGCTATGTAGGCAGATACTGTTTGTTGTGGAGAACTAATATATATGAAAGTATGTAATAGGTGTGGCAAACCTTGTAAATAATTAGTTCATTTGTGGCCAGAAGGATAAACCAAAGACAGCATGAACGGGAAGTATAATCTCATGCACATTCGTTTCGTGCTTCTCGCAACAAACAGTATCTAACTGTTATATATTGAATTGAATGATGTCATGCTTACCGCGAAATGTGATAACTAGTATCGATCAAGGCCAGAGTGTATGGATTTACTGGAGTAACAGATGTTCAGAAATAGTTGTAATTCTCAATTTCGGTGAACTATAGCATACATTGATATCCATCATGTTGGTACCATGTACCGACTCGGCAACCATAGTGTTAGTACCATGTACCTTCTCGGTACTATAATGTTGGTATCGGGTACTGACACAATAGCCATAGTGTTGGTATCCTTTACAGACTCGGTATATATATTATATAGAGTGAGTTAGCGTTGAAGTCGCATTGTCGAGACTTTATATGATGTTAGCTTCACTACTGCAGGTTTACACATTCGTCTAGGAGATTGTACCGTCCTATTATCCCACATTCCTCACCCAAATATATAGTGGTTAAAGGGCGTAATACCGGCTCCTACTGATGAGTCGCCAGTAAGCACGAAACGAATGTGCATGAGATTATACTTTCCGTTCATGCTGTCTTTGGTATATCCTTCTGGTCACAAATGAAATAATTTGTTACTAGGCTCGCAACAATTAATACATACATGCTATGTAGGTAGTCTTGCTTATTACCCGATAAAAAACTATACCTTGTTTAAAATTATGTGGCAAAGAGAGTGACCTTAGCAAAGTAGCTGATCACATTATTTGCAGAATGTACACGTAATATCAGGCAAACTTTCAGGAGTTTATAATAAGGAATAATACTGTGGGAGGTAACATTTTCTCTTAAAGGATAGATAACTGAACATGAAGAGAATTGACTTTTAAAGTAATGTTTATGCCTACATGTGTCTATTAATTATGTGATTCGAGTTCTGTGCTCTGCAAAATACACATGTAAGTGGACTGAAATTCCAGTGGCCTATATAAACTCACAATTTGTATAACCAGATATTTGAAAGTAGTATAAAGCAGGCGAGAACAAATGGGCCATTTTTATGTGCCTTATAAACCTTTCTAATATTAATTTTATACTTTCATAAACAAAGTATTTCTCCATTTACATCATCAAAACAATGCCTTTTATTAGCAACACGTAATCTGCTTTCTTCAGCATAAATAATCCCGAAATTTAATTGTTTTAATTTAAGTTGGCCATTCAGTTAAGCAAAGAAAATTTGTGTTCTTTTTCTACTTCACTACTCTTTTTTTAAACCAAAATTTGAATTTTTACCCGACTAATACGATTGTATAATTCAGATTAAATAGTCCACTGGAAAGGCTCTAGACAATGCAAATTCTAAATTTAATCTCAAAAACTTCTAAAGTTGCATTAATGCAAATACTTAATAATTCTATATTTTCACGTCATATAAAACAATGTTAATGGAAATTTATTAAAAACTAAACGAAATGCAACAAAACAATATATAAATATTTTCTTTAGTTAAAACACAATAAGAAAGGTAGGTCTCATGGGATTTTTATGCGCACAAAATGCTCCTAACGTCAACATTTATAGCTAATTATAAATAGGTTTTGAGAAATTAAGAATAGACGTTAACAGCTTAAACTTACTATAATGTAACGATTATTATAGATTTTGTGCAATAGGTGCATTGCAATAACTGCTTCTATGCATTTAGGATTGCAAAATTTTTGGATTATTAATGTCAAAGTAGTGGTTTGTACACAGCGATTATATATTGATTTTTCAAAAATATCTTGTGTATTTTAATGTAAGAAGACCCAGCTTTTAGAAATAACGAATAGAACAAAGTGTGTGCGGATGGTCTAAATATCCCTGGAGGCAAATTTTGTTCTATCCGTCGTCATGAAAAGAGTAAATTAAATATGGATTTCAATCCGCTTTAATCCTTTGTGAAAGTGATGTGATCCAAAAAACCACTGTCCGTTAATGGCAGAAATAAATAATATATTCATGTTTCAAAATAATGCAATTCTTGGCTCTAATTGCTCAATTTCTAAACCAGCTTACAAGTCGCAATAAATAATCTAACTTTGTGCAAAAATTTAAAGGAAAATAGATAGTCAAAACGTTTACTTCCTTTTGTTAATCATAAAGTAATTTAGCTTTATGAAGCGCATAACACATAAAGGACACAAATTAATTACATTTACAAAAAAGAAGTAAGTTTTTCTTTGTCTCATTCTAGTCGCTGGCAGGTTTCCTCAAATGCCAATATTTGGATTCTCATCTGAGAAAATATTTACTGACGAGATATATTTCAGCAAATATAATAATAATTGTTGTAGGTGTTTGATGTTTTTAAATATGCTAAATATATTTCCCTTTTACGTATTTAAAACAACACATGTGGTATCTTCGTGCTTTTGCTGGTTTTTCTCATTTGACTAACTTGAAAAATAAAATTCATAACCAAAATTATTCTATAAAAAGAAAAATTCTCGAATGGTCTTATCGAAATCCACATTTTTTCTAATCAGCTCAGATTTTGTTTGACTATGTTGCTGCTCCCTTATATTGAAGATATGTATTTTATATACTGCTTGGCAAAGAAACACTAAAATTTTGATTATTTAAATTTAGTAATGTTTCTTCGGACATTCGTGTTTTAGATATATTTAAAATTTAATATCTGTTGCCCGAAATGTTAATGTGGGCGTTAAACTGTTCAATATTTTTTATTCAGATATTTCAAATTCGTAAAATTATATGACATCTTTACACATAGCAAACATTTCTGAATAATGCTTTAGGGAAATTAATTTGGTTAATCGGCTATTTATCAATTAGACTTTACGATTTCATGATTATCAAAATTATCTTCACCCAAGTTTATCTGCATAAAAGTGACCAGAGTGGGAAATTGCACTTGATTTATATTTATTTTAACGCCTGTTAAATTGCATAAAATGCTTTGCTTTTCAGGAAGGACAATGGCTCAATCAGAAAATCTGAATTAATTAATGGGGAAAATAATTTATTTGTTATATTTTATATATATATATATATATATATATATATATATAATATAAATATGAAATAGATATCATAATATCTTTAGGAACACGTAATATTTCATGATTACACTTTAACTTAGCTTTGATAGAAATCATTTTAATAGAAACAACGCAGATACGTTGACTTCTGCGTTCCTGTTAAAAACTGGATAACCATGAATTAAAATTTGACATGCGGGTAGGTTACGGTGAATTTCTCGACTCATTACATTTTCTGTGCTATAAACCTTTAGAAGAAATAATTATTTCACAGATATAGAAAAATAATATATAATCATTTAAAGTAAGTACGCCATATTCTAGTGAGAAAATTGTATCGCAGCTACAGCATAATTGCCTCAAGAAAGATGTGTTTTAAGGTCTACATGTGAAAGGGTGTATCTAAGTGCGACAAGGTGGCTCAGTGGTTAGAGCACCAGATTCCGAAGCAGACGTGTCCAGGTTCGAGTCCTGTCCGCGGAAAATTCTGGCCAGTAAGTGATGAGTTCCCAATAAGGACGAAACCGGTCTACTGGATGAATTAATTTATCTACACTATTCAATTCTTAGTTTATACTAATATATATAAGTAAATAAATGGTAAGATGCTTATATCAAAATCGCAACCTTGATTATAATAGTTGTTATCACTGCTTGCGCAAACAATTTTCGTTTAATTATATAAAAGTATCTATGTAGTTAGAGATACACAAAAGATTAATAAAAATTTTAGGAATTAAGCGCTATTTCATACATTTTTTCCGCATTAAAAACATTTCCTATACTTTTATTATTTACCTACCACGCCCGGTGGACCTAAAAACAAGGATTTTCTTTTTATAGATGACGAAAATCATAAAAATTATATAATATACTCAATTAATAACTTTGAATCATTGGAAAACAGCATTTTACTGCAAACAATTATATTACTAGGTCAGGTAATAAGATTATCTTACTGTTTAACTTCAAATAAGCAAATGAAATTATAGACACCTATGCGTCTAGGACATTAATCATGGAAAATATTTTTTTTATTAGTTAGGATTAAGAAATAAATCGAGTAATGAAGCATAACTTTCAGATAAAACAGCTTTTATTCAATGCTAATATGAAATGTATGTTTCTATTCACATTTTTTCAAAATTTAAGCTACTATTGCATAAAAATTGCCGAACTATAAAATATTCACAAAAATTATATATATATATATATATATATATATATATTATTCAATGTTAACTTCTGGCTTTTTAAATTAGAGACAGATAGCAGTAATTATAAATTATAAAGCAATATTGATTGATGTAAATTCAATAAGAGACTCACCCTCTTCTCTTTAAAGGTGTTAATAGTAAATAAAGGCATAAAGCTTAGGATTAAAGTGAATTCAGCATGAAATATTTCAACAAGTTAAATCGCTTGGGACTGAAATATATGCTCACTTTTGAAAGGAGTGCTTCAGTAATCGCACAGTATTTTGCCAATTGACAAGAAAGAAAGAACTGTTTTATAAATTTTTCTCCTTTTGTAAAAATATTTTTTAAATGCAGACTCACATATGATTAAAAAATGGATATAAAAGTCATTGAGAATAAAGTAATTTATAGAAATGAATAATTTTACAATCAGTTTTGTCCTCTTCTGTAATACTATCTGCTTCTATATAAGTTGGTGGCAATTATCAAATCGATAGGGCCTTCTGGATTGAAAACTATTTATTCTTTATTATTTTAATATATTAAAACAATATCGTGATACAATAGTGCGCTCAGTGGTTTAAAATATTATATATATATATATATATATATATATATATATATATATATATATATATATATATATATATATGTATATATAATGTCCGTATAGTTAAAAGCATTACACAGGGCAGCAAATTCATCAAGTAGACCTGTTTCAACCCTCTTGAAAGCTCATAAATTAGTTGCCGGAATTAGCAGCAACCGGGTTTTAAACAGAGGCACATTTGCTTCAGTTTATTGTCTTCACTTATATTGAGAACCCAGCTGTACACTTAAAGCTGGGGCAGCTCAGTATAATAATAGAAGTAATCCTAGCAATTTTGCCACCGGTAGAAGCAAGCAATTGTTATTGAGTTCAGGTGAAAAAAACAATTATATTTGATGAAGTATCTACGCTAGATTATACAATGCTTACTTTATAATTACAGCACATACATTATAAAAATCCCGCCATTAAAAACACATTTAATATAAAATCCCAAGTTGGAATAAGGTTTTTACTTTAGATAAATGTCGTGGATTGCTATTTAGTATTTCCGTCTTAAAACATGCCATATAGATTCCCACCTTAAGGATAGAGCCAATCATAACTTAAATTAGCATATATATATATATATATATATATATATATATATATATATTCAATCTACTTTTATTTGTAAGAGGTGGTATAGTAATTGAAAATTTCCTATAAACAAGGAAACTGTTCATTTTCATGGATTAACATTCCAACCTCATGAAATTTTTGTTTTTATAGAAATAACATATATCACCTAAATCCTGTGATTAAACATTAATTCAATATAAATCACCAAGCTGGTATGTCATCTATTCTATGATCGCTTATCGTGCTAGGCCTTAAATGAATCGAAATTTTTTTACCTTACAGAATTAATAGCCAAAAGATAGCTAGTATTTTTATAAAAATTACATGCAGTGCGTTGAATAAATTTGTCCGGATTCGAGCCATGGTCGCTGTACATTTTAGCAAGTATTTGACGAATTACCAGTAAAGACGAAAAATATGTATTTGATTAGATAACTCTTCTGCTTTCTGTAATTTCTAGTTTATACGGATAACCTCAATGTATAATTCCACATTCATTATTATTCGTTGATTTAGTTTACTATTTGCTTAATTGCAGCATCAGTTTCAACTTACCATGCAACAAATTGAAGCTTAATAGTACGAAAGACGCCTCTAGACACATTTAATATTTATTATATGTTCAGCTATTTATATTTTAAAATATCGATTTAAATTTGCATTGGGAAATTTTATCCACATGAGGTGAATTTCATCTTGCATTTAACATGACTGTGGAATGTAGTAATACTCCAGTTCACGTAACTGACAGCAAATCCACCTAATTAAACAAAGGGCAATTTGGAATAATTTTTAATTATACAAACATTTATTAACTCGCGGAATAATAAATGCTTAAAAATTATGTCTTCATTAATGACGTTATTAAAACTAGCCTGGTAGCAAAGCAATTTCACCCAAAAATGTTCCCTACTGCCAAATTGAATACCACTGTTATCTAACGAAAGCAGTCACCGAATTTGAAAGATGCACAAAGTAGTCGTAATTTGTCTTTAGACATTTCCTTCCTTGGTGTTCACGCTGTAAAATGCTAAATTTTTCTTATCTAGTGAACATGGGCATGCATACAATCAAGGCTTCGTAAGAAAAAGGACGACCACAAGTTGAATAATTTCGCCGAAATGATAGAGAAAAACATAATTTTAGTTATACTTGCCAAATAATGATTTACGTTGGTAAATGATAGCTTGTCATTAAAGATGAAGTCCATACAAACGCTTGAATGATGTAATTCTTGAAATTAATCAGATATCCGCAGAAGTATAAGGCTTTAACCTATATGCAATTTAGCGGGCAATTACACGTCTGATTTTCTGTAGATGCTTAAACAAGCTCTCCTGCATGTAAACAGATGTTTGAAGCCGAGATTTTGCATTATACCTACATTTCCTACAATAAACCATCGTAACCCTGAAAATTGCGATATTAAACAAATCGGACTTTCATTTAAATTTGCATATAGGTCCTATTAAAAGTTATATTCTGTTAAACCGTCAAAAAATGAGTGCAGGAGAGGATGAGGCAAATTGATATTTCATGATTATTTAAATTGAGGTAGTAAAATATAGGCGTATCTTGAGGGGAATTCTAATAAAAAAGCATCAGATAGTAAATAATTGACTATTGGCTGTAGTCTGCGGCAATGTGGCACTTTGGTTGGAGTTACAGATTAATAAACAAACTTTTCCGATGTTCGAGCTCTATCCGAAATAAAATGTGGGACAATACTTTAAGTGATTGGATAAACTGCCTTGAATGATTTACAGAATTCTTAGTTTTTACTGATATATATATATATATATATATATATATATGAAGAAATTTTAAAATCTATTGAATTTTCGACTATTCGGATAGCAGTGTAGAGACAAAAATACTATTTAGCACATTAATGATGAACAATTATAAGTAAATACTCGTGCGATGTGACAACTGGCAGCAGCCACGTAAACATAAACATTAAAACTATTCCTAACATTCGCCCTTCATGCACATATTACGTGGCGTAAGGTAAAGAATAAAATTTTTTAAATAATAATCCTGGAATGGTAAGTATTTCAGGCAATGTTTGAAAATAGCAATAATTCAGCATTTCTCTTTTGACTTGACAATATGCGATGCCTTGCCGAGACATATATTGTCGACGTTATACTATTAGAATTAGAATGGGTAGCCTGAAAAATAAAGCAATATTGCTTTGAAAACAGTTTCCTTATGAAATTATGTTCTATATATGTTGAAAGAATAATTAGAATAACTTACCAATTAAAATATTCCTCGTTCATATATTGTAACTGACCTCGTGTTGAACAATCTTCTTAAATAAAACAGCCTTTCTATATTTAATAGAGTCTTTATAATATTCAAAGTTAGAGAACAAAAATCTTGATAGTTTTGCAGTGACTTCTATTATTATTATTATTTAACTTTATTATCCTCAAGAGGATCATATAGTGATCTCGAAAATCAGGCGACCGCCCGAAATATTCGCAATTATGTAAGAACATTATGAACACCTGTCATTTTATTACTTTTGCTTTGTTCTATATTTATACCCGATAAAGTGCCTGAAGGAAATTTGAATAATATAAGCTAGTAATGTTCTGGATAGGTATGTTAAAAGAGTGTAAAATAAGTGATAACTTGCAGCAGATACGAAGTAAGCTCAGTGAAAGCATTCCGAAACAGAAAACGACATACGTTAGTTCAGTTTCAAATGGAACTCAGCTTCCTACGTCATTGCATAACAAACAAAAAGAAACAGTCACAACTCAGATGCCTTTTATACAAAACGGCTGCTAAATATAAATATAAATATATATATATATATATATATATATATATATATATATATATATATATATATATATATATATTCATTGTACCCTCCCTGTGTGCAAAAACAAAAGAAATTTTATCAGATATAAAAAATTTTCTTTCGCATGGTCTTCTCAAATATCTACTCATGAACATATCTTTATATATAAATTGGAAAGCAAAACAAGATAGAAATATGTGAACATAGAGAGTGTGAAAAATAGAAACCAATCAAATTGCGTGCGTCACATCTAGTTCAAGCTCAATGCTTGTACGTGCTTCTTCTGCTTACATAAGTCCGGCTGCAATTTGTTTATCAATAAGGCTTCGTATGTGACTAGCTCCCTTTTGCGTTCTGTAATTTGTGCTGACCGATTATTAAAAATGGAATTCAATAGCATATGTGACAAGAGAGATATGAGTATAACTCTTCTGCAATAGCTGCGAATTTAGTTCATAGTATTGATTTTCTAAAAAAATTGGATTTTCTAGAATTTTCAATAGAGGCAATAAAAAGTAGTTACGCGTTGCGGAAGGTGACAGTTGAATAATCCTTTCATTGCAGTTAAGTAAACAGGTTAATTTTGGTTACGAACAATATATAAACCGGTGAAATATTAGTGCGTGTGTGCTCAAGTTTAACTTTTTAATTAATTTCAATAAAATATTTGCCCACGACCAAAATTAAATTGTTTATTATGCAAATACAATACTTAGATTGAACGGGTAAATTTTCTAACTTTTCATTCTTTGACAGACATAGTAAATTGTCCACTTATCATATTCCAATCTGATTACGGTTCTTATCAATAAATTAACTAAAATTATAGGAAAGCCTGTCTTCCAAGTTACCAAGTAAAAATATTAAGGAAACGTTCTTTTTTACTATCAAAAGTGAACCTGCTTATATGACACCTATTGATCGGTACGCTAAAGAGTATGTAAACAATTTTAAAAGGATAAATATTTTAAAACTATTTTTGTAATGAATTAGCCTTCTATGAATATGTTTGTCCAAATTTTATTTGCGAAGAAAAAAATTAATCGATGTCTACCGTGAACAAACACGATTTTAAAGGTTCATTTTATTCAATACGCATAACCAACAAATAACTGTAGTGACGACAGATATCGCCTGATCTAGGTATTCTCATTTCTTTCTAACCGCCTTTTCCCTCAATTAAATTAGCTCAAATTAACCAATGCTCAATTTTTACAAGGAATTGGCGATGTTATGTTTTATTTTGTATCGCATAAGACTATGAATTTGCTGGTCAGGTATCGGCAAAACGTTATTTTAATACGCTTATTTAACTTTGTATTCTGTAAATGAAAACGAAACGTAATATAAAACCCTGTACATTGCAAAAACAAGGTCGTCCTAGTAATTAACATGGAATAAGTCAATGTTGTAATTATAGCGCTAAAATTTTAGTCTTTTGACAGTCATGCTTCTTCTAAATATCCGCAATGTGATTCTTAATTTGGACAACGCTTGATGCATTTTTTTATGCAAAGCTGAATCTAAAGAAACCTTTTAATACAACAACGTCAGTCTCAGTCGCGTCAAGGCAAGATCTATTTTTATTTTTGAATAAAAATAGATTCGCTATACTCGATCCAATTAAACATTATCTTACTAACAATAAAAGTAAACATATTTAAACCACATTATATGCAATTTCGAGAGACTACTTGGTTAAATAATACACAAATTATTTGCTATCTATTTAAAATTAGTCGATTAGGTATAGGAATTACAAGCAGAAAAATATTCGATTAGTCTACAATCGATAAAATGAAAATGTTTAGCCAGCCTCGAATGAGATAATTGGCTTTTGCCTAGTGTTAACCTCACTTCATTCAATTTGACAGCTGAGGTTAAAGCGTTTTTTAAACAACAGCCGTGTGCATTTCGTGATGAATGCTCACGACCTACCAATAAACGCATCATGGTGGCAATTTTATAGAATTGTATGCTAAATGTCGTTCATGCAAATAAATTGAAAATTGCAAACTACAATGCTCAAAAATTGACGCCAAAACGAACTGTTGACATTTTAGAAGTCTTTCCCAACATGCAATACACAAGTTTTTAATGGAAAACATATTCTCTCTGTTTTTCAGGCAGTCTTGGAGATGTGCACACAAATATTTTGAGATTATTTCCCTATGCCGCTAATTTATTTTAAAATTAAATTATTTAATACATACGCATTATATATATATATATATATATATATATATATATATATATATATATATATATATATATATAATTTTAATCTAAATGCGCAATTTGTCAATCAATTGAAGTAGACCGATCGACGAAGCTGTTGTAAGGGCTCAAGAACAATTCGCCGACAAATTGCGTAAACGAAATTCAAATTCAATTTGCGCGGCACCAATTAAAAACAAGCGAAATTTGCCTTTGACCAATGGTGTGCAAGCTTTCGATTTAGAAACTACTAAAGTACGGTGAATTTGCAATGCCAATCAGTTGTTTCGTTTGCCTTCTGCTGAGCGCTACGTGTGCGTACTGCCTGTTGTGTTCAATTACGCTGATTTTTGAACTTACTTTACACACATTGGCAATTTCAGTCACGCTAATCTTGTTGCTGCACAACTATTGAGACGGTGAAACATCTACTTATTGGACCTTCACATGTGTCAGTTACTGCATATCTTCAACGAGATTACTCAGCTAATCACTCGCCAATGATGTCAACGCCACAAAGGAAGGAACAACAACCCAGTCATCCAGAGCTGGTCTCAAGTGTCTAGGAGTATTTCTAGACATTGCCACATTAACTAACGTTCTAGGCATTTGCCGGAAGATTTTGTTTCAACTGTGGAAGCCGATTATGGGTAAGCGTTTCGTTTAGTCGTTTTACACATTTCAACTTGCTTATAAATTTATACTTTTAAGATCCCATAAGTTTGTTAGAATGTCAGGTCCAATTTTAGATATTTATGTTCCCGTTTGGGATGGAACCATACTTTATCGCGCGTAGACTCCGCTTTCTCCCCGTTTCCAGATTAGAAAATTCACCAAAAACTGTCAAAGCTTTTTACTAAACTAACTTTAGAATTGCAGCGACGGATTTATCCGAATCTTGAGGCCATTCGGAATCTACCCAACCCCATTTTGGGCCTTTTAAATGAAGTAGAATCTTTGCTGGGTCCCACTGAATCTGAGCAGATAATAAATAGATATGCACAGTTAGACATGCCAAACCTTGGCCCCATTGAGATTTTAAAGGGAATTGCGGAAACTTTGGTATGTAACCAATATTTATGATCATGATGCTAAGGTGTTTTTATTAACAATCTTCCAAAGTCACTAAAATGTTTTGCCAGGCAACTCCCCAACACTCTTTCAATAGATGACTTAGAATTTATGGTTTTGGAACCTAAGTTAAATTCGTCATCCTTTTGTCCTTCCCCGATATATATAACGATCTCCTCTTTAGACAGGACAATAGCAAACATGGCTAATGATCTAAAAGGTTTGGCCATAGGGAAATTCGAGCTAAATCAAATGAACGCTCGACCAAATGTTTTGCCCAAAACACGTTTATAACAGTAGGCGTCGATCTAGATCCCTGCAATATTCTAACAGATATGCCCCAAAAACTGATGCTATAATCACCAGAAGTTTATTTATTCAGGCCAAGTCTGTCTCTGCCGTTTAGAAGAATTTCCGAATGAATGCCATTTTCCGAAGTTGACGGGAAAGACCACAGAAATCAGGCGCGGTGGAGCATCAGGTTCGGGAAACGTATAGCAAAGAAACTAGAATACCGTATTTCCTGCGCATCAACGGCATCAATTGCACCACAATGAAGTAATGTCTTACAATCTGACATTCCTATTGACTCTTTTCGTCCCCGACGAATATGCCACATAGACAGCCAAACTGACAATTTCAGTCGCACTCACCAGCCTACCTGTTAGCATGACCCGGCCAAACAGCCCAACGAACTTCTGCATCTTCTTGATTTCAGATCTGGCGAAGAATTTTCTCACAACTTCATTGTCGTCAAGGTTTCACACAATATAATAGGCCTTGATTTCCTTTTTAAATTTCGACTCATTGGTGATCTTGCCAATCAAAAGATCATTGACCCCTCCATCGGATTTTAGCAAAGTGTTGGAGACGAGCTTCCGAGCGTTTAGAGCTACAGGTCATGCAGACAACTCCAGTGCATCATTCAGCAGAGATATCAGCAGCTCTTCGAGATCACAAGGCGCTTTTCGATCTCACCAAGTCATAGCTACAAGTCTCCAACTCGATGCACCGTATCGTCACAGAAGTACAACCTATTGCACTCAAGAAGCAACCACTGGCTTCTGCTAAACTGAAAGTTGCCCAAGATGTATTCTGAAAATTGTTGGAATAGGGAATCATCAGAAAATCGAAAAATTCTTGGTTGTTGTCATTGCACTTAATCTCCAAATCAAATGGATCGTACAGAGCCTGCGGAGATTACCGCATGTTAAATTCAGTGTCAAAATCTGATGCATATCCTATTCCCAATATTAACACCTTACATGAAAAACTCAAAGGCAAAAATTTCTACTCAGTGATTGACCTCAGGCAAGCCTACCACCACATCCCGGTAGCGTCAGAAGATATTGAATAGACTGCGGTCATCACTCCATTTGGCCTTTTTCTAATATCTTTATATGTCTTTTGGACTTAATTGTGCAACATAGACATTTCAAAGATTCATTGGCAACATACTTCGTGACGACGCTGCTTGTTGTATGCCATATCTCGATGACATTATGGTATTCAGTCCAGACATAGAATCTCATGCCAAGCACTTACGAAATGTCCTCTCACACTTATCCAACCACAGACTCAAGATCAATTGTGACAAGACGCTGATTGCAACTACAACCATTGACTTCCTACGGCATTGTATCACGCTACAAGGTATTCAAATTTTGTCGTCAAAGGCGAATTCAATCAGGAATATCAAGTCACCGAAGACTTTTAGCGATTTGCAGAAAATTTTGGGAGTCCTATATTACTAGCGCAAGTTCCTTTCCGGCCTCTCAACACAACTTTATCCTTTGTGCAGACACGTGCGGAATCGAAAAGGACTTTGAAAAAATGCCATCATTACATGGTCATCTGCAGACGAGGAATTACTTCGACGCGCCATCAACTCGTTAGCAAATGCTACAATGCTAACGTATCCAGATTTTCAACGACCATTTCTACTCACGCCAGATGCTTCTAAATTCGTTATTGGAGCCACGTTGGAACAAGAGATCGACCGAGTTCGGACGTCTACCAGTTTCTACTTGCGTACTATCCAACTAGTAAAAACGAGATACGATACTTTCGGTCGAGAACTCCTCGTCATCCACTATGCAGTGCGCCATTTTATCAGCATCATTGACAGCAGCAGATTTGTGGTTTTCACAGGTCGTGCACCATTAGTATGCGCACTTCGAAACGCAACTTCAACTATCGCCAAGTAGTCTGCCAGAGTGAAAAGACAGCTTTCACGTCTAAGCGAATGGCAGTTCGACATCTTTCATGTCAAGGGCGAACAACACTTCATTGCAGACGCCCTTTCTAGGCCAGATATCTCACTACAACCACCTTCGCCTTCACCATTATCTCTTAAGTCCGTGACATTCAGTGAAGCTGCACTAATGCCATCCCTCCTGCGAACGGAACAGCGCAGTGACACTCACATTCAATGGTCAGTTGCCCGTTATCCCACTAAGTTAATATGCCGTCTCTCGAAAGGCTTACAAATTGTTTACTTCACGAGTAAGCAGCCCAACAAGCCAGTTCTGCCGACTAGCCTTCTGAGAAAAGTTTTCGACTCAATTCACTCAATTTCACACCCAGGAAGCAAGGCGACTGTCCGACTTCTTACAGATTGAGTTTGGGGTCATAGGCTCAGGCAAAACGCTAAACAATGGGTCGCCGAGTGTGCCATTTGCCATAAAAACAAGATCACACGGCACAATAGTTCTAAGTTGCAACATTTCCGAACTAATTCTTGCCTAGCCGCTGTCCACATCGACAAAGTTCATGTGGCAAAGGTTCAGCTACCTTCTAACTATGATTCATAGATTTAGAAAATGGCCTGCGGCATTACCTCTTGGCACCATTTCTGCAGACGAAGTAACTAACGGTTTTATCTCTGCATGGATATCCCATTATGGTATTCCCAATGAGGTCATCACTGACAGAGGCACTTGCTTCTCATCGAATCGTTTTGAAACCCCCATGTGCTTCATAGGATGCATCTCAGGCCAGACGACTGCCTACCATCCCCAATCTAATGGTATGGTAGAGAGAATGCATAGGGAACTCAAAGCTGCTGTAATTAATTAATTAAATCATCTCCGTTACAACTCTTTTATGGCATAGATCTCCGCCTGTCTAGTCAGCTCCCATGTCTACTATCCGCACACGATGACCAAGAAGACGAAGCTACTCGCCTCCCACCTCATTTGTTAACATGTCTGAGTAGCAGCCGAGACACGCCTTGTCCAATCTTCGTTCATCCGCAGCTCCACAGCTGCAAGGGAGTATTCGTTGTCAACGACACTGCTGTTGCACCGCTACAACTAAAGTATCGCGGTCCTTACCAGATTTTGCCCAGACAGCCAAAATACTTAATTATCATGCTAGGTGTGACACCTACATCAGTAAGAATGGACAGGTTGAAACCGTTTATAGAACTCTCTGATCCTGGGAGCATTCAACCTTCTACACACGTCTCAAGCTCTATCTGCCTACAATGTCAACATAGCAGTAGCTTGCTTTGCATAACGCGTAACTGATGATTTTATTAACATTAATATTTGGTTATTCTCCGTATCAAATTTATAACTTTATGCGCACCACTTGCCCCCTATGTTACGCAACGTGACCTATAAATCCACATGATTCTTTTTATCTCACACTCACTTGTCTCAAGTGGTTTAACCAGCTGTTACTAGCTAACAATTGTGTAGCATTTTTGAACAGTTCTTTGGTATTATGCAAACTCTGAGGCAATGTTCGAGTACATTTTTTGTCGTTACCTTTTGTTCGTCATGTATATATTTTTATAATATGACGTACCGCGCACACCTGAGTTCACACTGCCTATTTTGGTATGACTAGCTACTTAGAGCTACAACACTTATAGCAACACTAAGAATGAGTATTCAAGTAAACGATTTGATGTCAAAATCGAAAACAGTAACAAGTGGAATTCCACAAGGATCAAGTTTGGCGCCAATTTTATTTAAAATCGTATTTGCACATTTGGAAACTAAGATCCTTTAATTTATTGAATATTGATCCGAATATTTTTAGATTACTTAGATACTCTTTATATAATCGAAGAATGAGTATTCAAGTAAACGATTTGATATCAAAATCGAAAAGAGTAAGAAGTGGAATTCCACAGGGATCATAAAATCGTATATACACACATTTGGAAAATAAGATCCGTAACGTCGAGTTTGCAAATTCGCTGATGATTTAAAAATAATCTTTCCAATTGATCCAAAAAATGCGAATTCTCCAAAAATAATGTGACACTGGATTTGTTTGATTTACGTAGATATTTGATAACACTAGGGCTGAGAATAAACAGTAAAAAGACGAGAGCTTTAAAAATAGGTAACAGAACAGAATTTAATTAAGTTTATTTTCATGATGCTGTGATTAATAATGTTTTTGGGATTAAACTTATGCAAGAAATTATGGATTTAGGCATAGCTAATCAATGTACAACTTCTGCTGAGAGACATACTGAAAGGATAGTAGACAATACCAAAAACAGATGGGCATTAATAAATAGAAATATCTTATCGAATGACATAAAATTTAAAATATATAAAATATGGATTAGACCGATACAAGAATATGAAGCCGCTACTTGGAATCCATTAAAAAAGGGTTTGTCTAATAAGATAGAAACTGTACAAAGAAAAGTTGCGAAACAAATTAGTCCTATCTCCTGCACTATATACGCCACAAGATAAAAATTTGTATCACTGCAAACTTTATGGTTTCGGAGGATGCGCTATTGCATAAAAGTTTTCCATTTGAACCAGTGGACTGGTGCCTATATGAATCCAATAAGAAAGAGTCATGAAGTTGGAACTTGATCTTGACATTTGGCAATATCTTCTCCTTTGGTGGGGAATATGCGAGCAAATTATTCTCTTTTTCGAATATTTACAAAATTTACAATCAATTGCCAAAAGGGCTTAGAGAAACGCCTCCATCTAAGATATCTTTTATAATCTTATCTACTGAACTAGAAATAGTCCACAATCCTGCTGAAGTTTTTAATTTGGATTATGATATTACTTTCTCGTGGTTGAATAAAAGACAAGGATAATTGTTATCAGCAACATAACTTCTTGAAATTTTTATCTGCAAATTTTGTACTATTAAATTTGACATGTTATGCATTATATCATCATGTTAGTCAAATATACATACAATTAATTTCTAGTCATGGTTCTCATATTTTGCATAATGTTTCACTCGAACTATACCTTAATTTTTCCTACTCTTGATGATGATTTTTTTACTCTTTACAGCCGAACTTTCTGATGATGATATACTGTATAGTACGAATAGTGAAATTTACTTATCTACATGAGACTAATTGCACATATTTATGTGATGTGATATCTATTTAATGTTGCACATTTTCCAATATTATTATTTGATAGAACATGTGTGGTTTGAATCCAAATAAAGATATTATATTCTATTCTATTCTAAGTAGTTATCAGCTTCATACCATGGTACAGGCCACTTTCAATGCATATCTCAACTTCATCGGTTGCACAGTGGCCACTCTACGTATAATCATTAGTGACAATAAAAGTTTACCTACTAAAATAAGCGACTACCTAAAAACAACAAATTATAAGCTGCACATAGAGAAGAATAATCAAGAAAACACTTCTGGTAGTCAATCAAGAAAAAAACATATCCTTAAAAAATAAATATGTATTTTGCTATTTCTAATTTAACCCTCGAGAACCACTAAACCTCTGGATTTATCTTTCTTTGTTTTTATTAATAATGAAAAACTAACATGAGTATTAACTTAAATTCCTGCGTTCAAACACGCGTTTGATAATTTGAAGACTTAAAAATAGCCTCATTGTTGTTTTTGAATAGTTTCACTATATGGAACTTTTATTTCATTATTCGTCTTCAATTTCATAAACATCGAATTAAGTGATGTAATTATTTCTCATACATTAACAAGTCAACTTTGCTTAAATGGCACCAATAACGTTTTGACATTATAAACTCTTTCTCAGGTATTTCTTTTCAGAAATTTAAAAATTTGATGTCATTTTAAATAAGTATTGTCTACGTTATAAAAAATAATTTTTATTCAAATATATCATGTCTGTGTTTATGAAAATAACAATGTACAACGTTCATATAAAATATAATATTTAGTTAATTTGAAAAAATTGTATAATTCAAAAATGCACTATCAATTTGTTAAGAAAATATTTTTTCAATGTATTTTTTTCAGAATATAAATCGTTAATTAAACACGGAAGATGTTGAAATTGTTAAGAATTCAAAATAATTAGAAAGATAATATGTGATTTCAGAAATTAAAAATCGATTTGCATAAAATACAAAATTTGAGAAATTATTTAGTATCAATTTGAAAATTTTCACAGGAAAATACATTGCAATTTAATTTTTTTCCGCATAATGATATTGAAAGCTAGTGAACCCTGTACGCGACACTAACATTCTGTCTTTCCACAAGCTTCAATCTAGTCGTTTTTTTCCTAGTCAATACTACCCGACAGAAACTCGAAATCCGTGGCAAAGAACTCCGTCGGTCCAATTCTACAGCCGGTCCTCCCTTGCCTTCTAACTCAGTCTCCATTTCGTCTGTCCGACATCAGATAATCGCGCATTGATACTCGGACTCTTCACGATCTTTTGTTTAGTCGATCGATCATAGTCCAAAGTAAGCCTTTTTCCATCAGAACGAACTATCTTGAAGTTGATGAATGAATTTTACTTTCTCAACTCCTTCCTTCCCTATGGTCAAATACTTTGCTGAACTAATTTGTTACTAGTTTTGCAACACCTAATACTGCTGCATATATATATATATATATATATATATACTCGCATAACCAATATATATATTAGTTCTTCGCAACGAACAATATTTCAATGCTTTTGCTGGTGCAATTTCATTGAACTCTGTATCCCTACGTTTGATTTTACATCATCATTTCAACTGCTGAGCCTGTTGATCTTTGCTATAAATAATTTTTTTTAAATTATTATTAACGACATGGCACAACCACACATCTCATTATGTCTTTGCTTTTAAATAGTGCAAGGAAAGGATGACTGTATGAATTTTTAAATAGTGTTAAATTGTGGACAGTTTGCTTGCAAAAATGTAGGGCGATTATTTTGAGATATTTTTTTATAAAGAAATTATCATAATTATGTTCGGATAAGGGTGACAACAGAAGGAAGCAAAATATTCTTGAATTTTTTAAATCATTCACGGAAACAACTCATCGTAAAAGGCTCATATTATGAATTCCGTGTGGCGAGTTCAAGCACAAATTTTAAAAATATTCTCCAGCGATTAATGCACAACTTTGCCATAAATAAGACCAACTTATATTGCGTCAGCGATAGACAGGAAAATGGATAAAATGTTAATTGTTATTTATGACTAAAATTTAGATATCTATTTTTAAATTTTGTAAAGGAAATATTTAAAGTTTGCTGACGTTATTCGACGACATTTCTATGCGCGTTCGTAAGTTCATAAAGAAACAAAATTACTCACAATTAGTTTACGAACCGCAATTTATAACAGAGTAAAAGTTTTTTAAGATTTATCGAAAATTTTGTAACTTTCGTTTCAAATTTTAGTTACTTCCACGCCTGAGATGGTATCACGTGTATCACAATTTTACCGCATATCTAATTGTCCATTTGATTTCCTCCTTTAAACTATTTAAAATATTTAAAATAACAGCGCTGCCATCTACTGTGTAAAGCTAATGTGAACGAAGACCTTAACAAACTTTACAAAAACGGAATCTGACCTAGCACATCCGGAAAATCAACCATAATCAAAAAATAAAATAACAGATGAATTCTCATATAATCGTATTTAACACATGATTATAAATTTCCATTTTATCAGCATGTTGCTGAAGATTTTGCAACATTTTTATTTCGGTGCAAATCAAATAAGTATTAATGACATAGGATTAAAAAATTAGGACTATTTATTATTTGGATAAAAATAAAAATCAGGTAAATTTAAAATTCTTCTACCACGTATTATATTTCCCTTGAAGTGATATTATAATTTCTAAATATATTAAAATTTACAAATTCTAGATAAGTTTTTCATGTAGCGGTTGGATGGCAAGAGATTTGCAAAGTTAATTTTTCACTTTCCTTTTTGCAATTTGACTTAAATTAATGCAGTTCCAAAAACAGTTGTTTCGGATTACTACAAAAATCAGTACGCAAATGGCCTTATTGTACGATGATGGTAATGTCTGGTGATGTTCAAGAAAGTTCGAAATGCATCAGAACATGTGACAGACGGGATTAAGCCATCTTCTGTTATTAATCAGATGTAATGGGCTTGGATTTTATGTCAAACTCACAGAATTCAATTAAAGAGTTTTTAACACCACACACTCAATCAATGATTGTTAAGCCATACAACCTATATATATATATATATATATATATATATATATATATATATATATATATATTTCTAATTAGGAAGAAAGAACACATTAATAACAAAGTGGATAAAGGCCATTTATTTCGTGAATACTAATTATCGCTATACAATCATATATATATACATTTTGGGTTTTCAATTGATTATGCTAGTGGTACCAAATCTACGACACGCTTTTACTTCTGTTTCTTGTTTTGGCTGGTTGTAGTAAGTTGAGTTGTAAGGAAGCGAGTCAGATTTGTTACCACTAGCATAATTAATTGCTCTGTGCTATAAGCTGTATATGTATATATATATATACATATGTATATATACCATATGTATGCTATATATGATTTTATAGCGATATTATATTTGCTCATTCAATATGAATAATGTTCTTTCTTCTAATAAGTATACGTGAATTATATTAAAGGCATGGACATTATATATATATATATATGTAACCTTATATATTTCTTATATATATATATATATACTATATATATATATATATTCCACTCTCTGCTACTCACTATATCTGAGAGATGTTTCATGTTTCATGGCGAAAAACCTGCGAAAAAGATAATATTCGTGACTGCATAAACACCTTTCAGTCGCCAATTTCTGTCATGTACAATTTGTGTTAGATTACTAGATGTAAGAGCCGTGTATTCAAATTAGCTTTCCTTAATTATGCATTGCGGATTAATCCCCGATAATCGGGACAAATTGTTTTACTACGTACGAGTGATGGCAGTTTCGTTTTGTTATGTGATTGTTCAGAGACAGTGGGTATAGTGCACATTTGTAGATCGTAGACTAAACTTAAAAGGTTGATAACAGCAGCCGCGTAATCAATAATTGTTAAATTGTTTTAACTGAAATATACGAAATAATTGCCAATTTTCATGTGTGGAAAAAAATAATGCCACAACAGAGTGGCATCAAAAACTGGTCCTTTTAGTTAAATAATGCTATTCATTCATAAGATTGATAATGATCTCAACATGAACAAAAGGCGTTGTTGTTTATTTTAAGAATTTGGGTTAAAAGGCCAAATAAACGCGATAATCTTGCTATATTACAACGTTTTTCATGTTTATTATTAAATTACTACGTTAGTATTTGTCGCAATCTTTTCAAAAAGCTGAAGGAATTTGATTTTCACACGTGGTCAATTTCAAAAGCATCAAAATGATAGATGAGTTATACAATACTTATATTTCTAACCGAATGTTAACGTGGCGAATAATATCAAAACATTGGTTTTCGTAATTTCGTTCTTTGCATCCAACATTTTGAAGTTGAAGTCTTCAAGTGAGTATTATTAAAAGTTACAATATTTTATTGTTCAACGAAAATTACAAGTGCATGACAAATAATTATATACAAATAAGAGCCATGCTACAGAAAAGTAACTGTAACCCAAAATAAGAAAGTAATAAATTTATCAATTTTGTGACGGGTTGCACATTTATTGGTACTCACATTATTTTAGTTCGACGCAAGTTGTGGTCTACCATTCTCTTAGATTATCTTTCTCAAATTTAACACCACTTTAAAAGTATTAGGGTAATCTCGCATAAATTTATATATTTATGACTATTTCAATGAAATATCCGTAGTTAGAATAATGTCAACGCCAATTATCTATGGTGGGCATACGACAAAATAAAAGGCCTTTGGTAACCATAACTCACTCGAAAATGCGCGCATATATATATATATATATATATATATATATATATATATATATGCAATTATGTAATGATATTGCATCATAATTTTAAAGAAGGTGTCCAACTAATTACTCCGTTATTTTAACTGTTATGTGGAATAAAACCGACCTAACCTTATTTACTTACAATTACGCATTTTAACTCGAAATAATATAATCGTATTCATTTGCGTGAAGATAGATACGTTTTGTGTACTTACACACTTGTGGCTAATAGTTAACATTTGCTCAATGTTTAGTTTTATTCAAAGATAAACAAATTGGTGTCGAAGTAAATCCTGAAAGTTATGTTTCTTTTAAAAATATATGAGCATGTCAATATTATTTAGATAACCACAAACGCATAACAACTGTGTTGAATTTGTCGTTTGCTTTGTCGTTGGCCTAAGGATGTTCTCAGTTATTATTGATCGAACAATTGTGAAGAGAAATTAACTATCGCCAATAAAAATATACTCCAATATTTGGTTTTTACACTGAGAAATAATATATTTTCATTATATTTTATAATTTTATATTATTTAAAATTTTAATTATATCATCCTTTTATAGTTAACAGTTTTATCCAATTTGGTAATTTGATAGATTTCTATTAATTAAATTTAAGCAACCAGCTATTTATTCAGTGTTGGTACTGAAACATTAAATTTATCTTGCAAAAATCACATTTATACTGTCTCTAATATAAAATGAGAGTTGTGCACCCAATCCATTACTACGTATTCCTTTATTTCTGCTAATTTGTCATAAAAAACACTACATTTTTTTCTACCGATTAATCGTATCGTTTTTTACAAGATATAGATTTTATAAGTTATTAAATGCTTTTCAGACTTTTTGCTTTACTAGACGTGTTCACAAGAAAAAGTAAAAATAAACAAGAGTTCTATTTACAGGTATATTAATCCACAAAGATATTACATTCGACTTCGTTCATCTCTCACTTTCCTATAATATGCATTTATCAACAGTTTCTACCAAATTATAACAATTCGGCAATTTTTTTCTATTTATGACATATTAATTTATAAATGTTTTCAAATGTGGAGTGCTGAAATTTATGTTTCTCTACTTTTTGGTTTTTCACTTTTATCTCTTTTTCCGAACCGTAAATTGTAGTTTCGATTCCCTGTTTTTATATCCGACAGCGTCAGGTCCAATTCCTCGTTATAATTCATCAATATTTTTTACTTTCTTCTTGGAACTATTAAATGGACCCATTTATTTTTTATATACATCCTTATTGTTTACCTGTGTAAAAACTCGAGTAGCTCATTAGTACCTTTGCTTCAACTTTATCCCATTTCAAGCATACAACATGGACAAATATTTATACATTTCTGAGACGTTCAGCTTAACCATAATGCATATGTTCGTCTTATTCTTATTTCTGTTTAATTGCAGTTATATTTACCATATAGTTTACCTTCATTTTGCTCGAAGTAAATAGGCCTTTGGTAACAAATGCAGTGATGATCTCAACATTTGGCGCTTCATCACACTGAATAGCCATTTTCAAGCCACGGTTAACTACATTGAGTTTATATAGTTTGAGATTCATTGTTGGAAGAATTAAAACAGATTTAAGATCTGTGCATCACACCCTATCTACAATAGGTGTATAAATGCTCTAATAAGCCAAATGATCAGAATATATATTTTCTTATTCACTTTTTTCGATATTAAGAACACTATAAACATGATGCTATATATATATATATATATATATATATATATATATATATATATATATATATATATATATATATATATATATATATATATATATCTCTCTTTATCGTAGTGAAAATGAGAAATGGACATGGATCTTACTTTAATTTTATTCCATAATGGTTCAACTTTTAATCAATCTTATCCACGGCTTAACTTATATATTATGTTTGGACTATACTCGTGTAACATAGAAATTGATATCAAACGTATTTTTTAAACTAAAATATATATGAGTGTAAGTACATATCAAAAAATACCTGATAAACTTAATGTTACTTACATGCCTCATATGTTGCTTTTCACATGCTTGCACTTTTTATTCAAATGGTTCGACCTTTAAAAATTAATGCAATAACTTAAATTTATTTATTTGTAGTCTTTGCTGAGGAAAACCGGCAAGCAAGTTTCAGATAAAATGTTTGATTAATTAAGTTCTGCCGCCAATTTTAATTTGATTAAATTTTGTGTACTAAATCATGAGGATTTTATAGAATGAAAAGCGTAATTACATGTTTGAATACCAGTTAAAGTAGACAAGCAAGAAAAAAGTCAAAAGTTTATATTTCCTTTATAAAGTGCATTATCAGATTAATCCCTATGTCAGGCGAAATTGAACATACACTACTTTCATTTTTTATCTGACACATAAAAATGGTCACAAAGTCACGGCTGATAAGAAAATTTACACTTGTTCCACAATTTTGTTGATAAAATTTCTATATTTTCTTTGATAGAGAACACTTCTAACTCTACGTCATAATTTTCTGCACTATTTTGCAAAATTTTTCAATAATTGAAAGAAGACTGGTGAGCAACAAGCTTTTCAACTTTACAATTACAGTTCAATAAAATATGACATATAAAGGTAATTGGTTTTGTTTTGATAATAACATTAATATGTGTCACTGTTCTCTTGAATGTATTAAGTTAGAACAATTTTTATAATTATCCCTTAAATACATTGATCTGAATCAATTTTTTAGTTAAATAATCACCCTAAAGCAGTCAAAAATAATGGCTGCAATATGGGAACTTTAATTGTTAACTGAAACGGAAAATTCCCTGTCGTACCTTTTCAAAATAAAAATAAATTTAAACTGTTAAAATGGTTCTAAATCAAAATATTTAAACAAACCTTCCAATTATTTGAAAGAAGTATAAAAAATTAAGTACGAAATGTGTAAACATTTAAAATAAACTTTCATTGCAAAACATTAATATTTTAGTCTTATAATTGTTGTTCATCAATCACATAATTCAAAAATTAAAAATTGGGAATGTGGCAAGATGTCGATGAACAAAGTTATGAACGCTTTTAGGATCACGTCTTATCATAGCGTAAGTTAGTGATTTTCCGTTCTACAACCAGTCCTTTAGCGACATACATATTGATGCGTTATTTAAGGATGTTATTAGATATATTTTTTGGATTGAAGTTAAACATCCATTTAAAAATGTAAGAAATCCTATTTACAAACGTACAGAGTTAGCATACATTAAACTGAACATAATGGCCACATATCAAAGTATATTTAATTTATTCAAGTTATTGGTACACAAAATCGGCAAACTGTCCATCGTCGTAGTATAGGCTATTCCTAGTTTACCGTTTAATAATTTGAAGCAATTTCCACTTGCCAGTATATTCGACTTACCTTTTGTACTACAGTAAACGCTTTTGCGGTTATGTTTGAGCATAACTTACTATATAGTTTAACATCGATCTGCTGACTAATTGAGATAAATTCCCTGCCGACCTGAATAGTTATCCCATAATTTAAAATTTTAATATTCCGTATTTGTTAAGACACGTTAGCTAACAAACCAAACTATTCTTTCAGACAAATACGTGATAAATTATTTAATTCTGCATAAAACAATTTCTATTTATAAATTTATCTCAATTTAGGTGTTGGAAAACAATGCGTTATTCCTTTAGTTGTTTTTTTTCGCATGCAATGTTTATCTATCCTTCAACATTAGAAATTATAAATTTAGCTAATAGAAAGTTAATTAGTGTTACAAAAACGCCAAGTTAATTAGTTTTACTGCAATTTCAATATTTTATTACTTCCTAGCAATCAAGTTGACGTAAAATATCAACACATTACTTTAAAACGACATAGTCGTGTAATATTTTAGCCTCAGGTTGACCGTAGGTATTCGCATTTTCAGATTCGTTTGATAAATAAAAATTCAACCTTTCAGTCACTTTAGCTTAAAGGCGAATTTTATTTATTTATCCAATTCAAATGTTGCCTATAAAGGATTCAATTCATTTTTTGAATTTGTATAAGTCAAGCCTACAATATACCAGCTGACAAATTGCAATTTTTGATACCATAAGAACTGCTGATAAATATATTTTTTTATTTTGACATGTTTATGTTTATTTACTATATGCTTAACAGACCAAATTTCATGATGCTGAAAAAAAACAATGATGAAGATATGTATTCAAGATAAAGTTTCGTAAAATACAACCTTTTAACTGGAAATTAGTCAGAAAAGTTTATTGAGAATAAATTATATATAAAAATATATGTTCACATTGTATAAACTCGCAAATTTAAGTAAATTTTAGATCATGGATTTGAACACATCAGGAATTTACTAAATAAAATCCAGGGACTCTGTCTTTATTCTTTAAACTGAATGAAGGAGAGTGTATTTCAATTTCTAAGACATCGAAATCACAAATTGCGAGTTTCAGACATATTTGTTCTTCCGTGAAAATCAAAAGCTAATTTCTGTACTGTCCGTTTCAACGTAGAGAAATTACGCTTCTACATTTTATTTTGAGAGAGGCTTTGAGCAAATTCAACGGAGAATAAGAACATAAATTTTGTGGCACTACATATTTTTTATTGAAAATTTATTTAAGTAAATAATAATAATTTAAAGATATTCCTTTAAAGAAATGAAAAAAATCCATCATTCTATTTTATCATGACTTTGTTTTGCTGCGCAGCTAATGAATAATAGCTAGGAGAATTTGCTTATATGTATTTTGTCATACTTATGCAATATTCGAATTAAGAAAACAAAATGTTAGTTTTAACTTCTGACACTATACTTTATTTCAATATCAGTACCAAAAACTGGACCCTACCATTTGATAAAGACATAGGGATTGCCTCTTTGATCCCCTGGTACTTGAAAACTTATCAAATAACATAAACTGGTAAAAAACTGAAAAATACTTACACATGCGCGGCTGCATGTAGGCGAAAATTCGTATGACTCTGTAGCAAATGTTCTTCTGTTTAATTCTCGGCAGCGGCAAATCCGGAGGTTGCTAATGAGGGTACCATGCGGACGAGACGGTTTTATTACAATGATTACATTTGATAATCTATGCTCTGTTTATTGACACCTAATTTTTAATCTAATTTGACATAAAAATATGTTCAAAACATATAAACATAGGCAATGATACAATCAAACACTTTACCATAAACACACAAAAATATGTATAATTAATTTATATGGCACGAATCCATTATATATATATATATATATATATATATATATATATATATATATATATATATATATATATACTGCAAGGCCATATTATAGGCACATTTCTATTCATCAAAACGAACCTGGCCCATTCGTAGGCATTTTAACTCTTACATTTATTAAGTTATATTTCTAGCGTGGCAGTAAATATTAATCATAGCCATTATTTCAAGTGAAGACTATTGTTTATTTTTGGTTAATAATTCAATTTTTTTTTAAATATTATTTTTATAATTGTTCAAAACAAATCAAAAGAACGCAGACAGTTTTTCATTGTTTTTTAATAAATAATTATGAGCAGCTTAGCGTATGCATTGGATTTGCATTAATATTTGACAAAATACAAATGCACATTCTTCTAGATAGTATCAAACAATTTATTACAAACAATTTCATTACTCTTGTGTTTGTTCTGACTCTTCCACACGAAAATCCAAGCTGGCACCCTAAATAATGAAATGATTTTTCTAATGCGTGCACAGAGTAATTGACTTCAATTTACAGTAGTTTTATTATGACGAACGTAAATTTGCATGTAATTATAAATAACTGATTAATTCTCAGTTTATAGAATTAATTTCATCTAAGTGGCGCACGCTTATCTATTGAAACGTCGATAATTTTCATGAGATCAGCTAGTCAAATGTTTAATTTATGTCGTTTTAAATGAATTATTTTACTTTTGATAATACATTTGGTTCGATTAATGGGCTGTTGGGATAGACTCGCGGAATTTAGTGTCGACATATGCACTAAAAATGCCGATAGTGAGCAAAATAACCTTAATTGAAGTTACATGGATGCGTTAATTGTGGAAAAACCGATCGCGCAAAACATTTATTTTTTTTAAATGTATAATTTAACAGAATTACGGCCAGCTTCTTATTCTACTTAGAAAAAGTTGATGAAAGCCTGAAGTAATCGAACTCTGAAATTTGACAAAATTATCTCGGTATTATATTGATTGGCTTGAATTATACCATGGCTTGCCAAATTCACATTGTTCATAACAGTTGTGTTCAACAACCCATTCTTCAATTTGATTAGAGCTCTTTTTATCAATAAGCGGAATATTAACAAGCCATATGACACTCTGTCGTCGTTGTTCATTGATTCAGTTATTTGGTTTTATTTCTATCTTTTGTGCTCGTTAACTGCTATATTACCTCCTTTTTTGTTTTAGCGCTTGTTATCGTCAAATCGATTATAATTGTCTATAACTACAGCTTTTGCTCTTTTTACTATTACCAATCGCATTTATCATTTAACTATTACACGCCTTCGCGTAGAAACAACCATACTTCCGGTTGCTTAATACGTCAATGATTAAATTTTTTATTATTGCGTTCATTGTGAGCAGGCCATTTTTAATCGTTTAAGAGACCAGAAGGGCATGCGCGTAACACATTTTTATTACAAGTTAATGGCTGTAAATAGAACTGTAGTAGTTTTTCAAATTTGAAATTAACCCACCATCTATAATTGAATTAAAAACAAAAGAGAACAATCTGCTTTGCAATTCTGGTCTTATATATTTTGATTTTAACGATAGAATGCAAGTTTAATCTCTTGGATAGATTAATTAAAATACGTTTAACGTCGATTTTCATTAAAATTATTATTTAAATTTATTTACAACTTGGTATTATTGCAATTCCTTCTACCTTTCGCGTTAGAAAAGATAACCATATAACTAGATACAAAAAGTATATTTTTCCATATACCATTCGTACAGGCCCAGGTTAAATGGATAATTTATTAAACGAATAAAATAGTTATTTTTTATTTTACCTTCAGGCATCTAAAAATTCTAGAAATGCAATGAATTCGCAGTGTTATACTTAACAGCTCACTGAAATCATTTCATATGGCAAACTGGAAAATTACGAAGCATTAAAAAAGATACAAGAAACTCCATATAAAATTGCATTTAAAGGGAGCTGCATTTCGCTTATAACAACGAAGAAGCCGAAGCAATAATAAAATACACTCTTAATGGAATATAAACTCTGCAAGTTATATAAGAAAGCGCAATTTTATCTCGCTAGCAACGATTAACGTAAAAGCAATAGATAATTTTGACCTTAGATATCATTTTTAGATAAATATGTGTAGGTTGTCTATTAGCATATGTAGGTTAAACATCCATAATGGTTAAAAATTAGTTTGGAATAATATTGTAATCTAAATGTAATTGTGTAATAGGAGTTGCGCACCTAGTAACAAACTAATTTAAATATGACCAGAACGAAACATCATAGGCTACATGAATAGAGGGTATAACCTCATGTTCACATCCGTTTAGTGCTTACGGGAAACTCATCAGTAGGAGATGGTTTTGAGCCATAAACGCACTATATATTTGAATGAGGAATGTAGGACAATTGAACAAAACATCTGTTCCCTATACTTTCACGAAATATAAAATGGGTATAGGACTCAATAGCGCCTCCTACTGATGAGTTGCCCGTAAGCTCGAAACAAAAGTGCACATGAGATTATACCATCAGTTCATGGTTTATCCTCCTGATTATTTTTGTTATTGGGTGCGCAAAATCTAATGCAAATTGAATATATATTAGGTCACCGGAAGAAACAGTATCTAACTATTCAATATTATGATTTGACACAGATGTATGTATGGAATATTCCTTTGAATTTTCACTTGTTTTTGCAAAATATTTTTTATAATATGATTATATTATTTAATAACTGAAAAGGTGTATTAATTTATAATTCACAGCGAAACAAATAATTGAAGCCTTATATATGGTAACATAAAATAATGAAAAAATATTTCAGTGTGACATGATTTTATGCACGTAAATATTTTGCCGTTCGTCTATTAAATAATCTCCATTTGTTTAAATTTTGGTTTTGTTTTAATTAGGCAAATATTTAAATATGTTAATTTGTAGAAATTTGTGGCCATAATGAGAAACCAATGTTGCTTGCATCGGAAATTATTTCCCATTATCTTTGCCCTTGGGATTATTACAAACAATTTTCTAAAAGCTGGAACTGCAAAGCAATATTTCATTCTTAGATTCACCACGGGTGCTTAAATTGAAGACTTTCATATATTCGCGATAAGAAAATCAGGCAGAATTTTGAAACACTGTTAGAGCGTTAAAATAAATTATCAAATCTAGAAGATGCATTAAGCTCTTTTTCAGTTGAGGCTGAATATCTCTGCACGTTTTTCTTACTTAAAAAAGCTAGGTTACAACATTTGAAATATCCAAACCTTTAGAAATAGACAATTTAAGAAAAAAAACCTTTTTGCACGAAGTATCACAAAAGCCATACCTGATTAAAATACGTGTGACGTTACAAAAAAAATATTTACAGTTGACGATGTTTATTCACCGTTCATCCTAAGACACGCGTGTAGCATGCATGGTTTTTTTCCAACTTATGTTATGCTAGGGCAATGCCTTCAATCTTCTATTACTAAAAATAATACCGACTGATTTTCATATCCTACATTTATCTGCGAAATTTGAATTTGATTTTAACGATTTAACCATAAACGTCCGACTTATTTTATTCAGATAATCTCATAACAAATATAAAATTACATAGGCCGCATGCGTATTGTATTATAGGTCAAATGAAATAGGAATTTTGCTTACCTTAAGTCCACAATTTTGATTTAAACAAATGATTTCATCAAATGCACTCTCGATTCGTTTTCCTATTGTAGTTAGCCAAGTCAATTTCTCAGGATAGTCAAAAACGATTAAATCCCTGTGACGTTTTTAGTATTTGTCCTTCGTAACAAGTCTATCTATTGAGAAACATATTGACTGTTATAGTGTACAATACAAATGAGAACAGTAAGAAATATCATTAAAACATAAAATTTTCAGACGTATTTGTCTTTAAGTAGTTCCTTTTGCCCATAAAATACCCATAAATATTTGATTTTGTCTCACTTTGATTAGTCTCGCATTTAATGTACATCCTGGCACATGTCAGCTACACAAATTCTATTCAATTGAACTGGAACCGAATTATTTATTATGTTTTATCTGACCGTATGAAAAATAAGATAATTAATTACCTCACTTTAAGCATTTTTTATAATGATTTACATGTCAAAAGCAATATATAATAAATTTTAACGTTCAAAGTAAAAAACTTATTATCAATACACTAAGCATAGTATAGTCTTGAAAGGTGAATTCATCCCGTAGACCGGCATCAACCTTATTGGAAACACTACACGTACTGTGCAGAATTTGCCACGGACGTTTGTTGAAGAGATCCCAATAAGGACGAAACCGGTCTACGGGATAAATTGCCTTTTGCAACCTATACCATATTTCGTCTATTTTAAAAATTTTCTGCTCGTAATAGATCATGGTTTTATATAAAGACCCCAATCTTAATTAAAGTAATTTTTATCACCGCCCCCACAATCAATGTTCTTTTAATCATAAATATTGTTTCACAATAAATTGGATCATCATAAAAATATTTCCATAATGTTTTGGCATGAAATCAATTATGCGGATTAAAAATTATACCAGAGCAAATATAAGAAAAGTAAATATTTAAAACTTTGCTTGGTCATATTTAATATGAATTTTCATGAGATATTTTCGCTGTGGATCATGCGAAGCATTAATACCAAGTTAGGCTATATTTTAGCGAGTTAAATTTCGCAGCAAAGCGCTTTTGCCCCATTTTTTCAATTGGTTTAATGGAAAAATAACAAAATAAGAATGAATTTTCTTCGTACGCTAAAAGAGAATTACAGCACTTTAAAATCCATTTGCAAGGAAATGTTTCTGCAGAATTGAGTGGTATTCTGTCTTATGTCAATAGTGAATGGTATCAAGAAAAGTCAGCTGCAAAATATGTGAAAGTATAGTAAAAATAATGTTTTTTATTGAGCTATTAAATAATAGGGAATATATATATATATATATATATATATATATATATATGTAATAACGCCTACAGAGATATTGACTATAAGAGGAAAGTTATAAAATCTTTTACGAAAAACGGTCAGTCGATTTCGTAACTAAACAGAACTTCACATCCAGCAACAAATATTATTTTGCACTCTTAGAATTCTGGAATATTAACAGATTCGCCGACAAGCACATTACACAAAGGATATTTATATTCTAGTTAATTTAAGCGAAAACGTATGCTGTTCTATGCAAAATAAAGCAAAGCGATTACATAAATAAATAAATATTATATTCCATAAGTAGTAGATGAAAATATTTATATTGGTTTAGTCAGCTTCTCCTTTGTATGTCTTGGTAAAGAGGACATTTTGACATTGTGATACACCAATTAAATTTTTAAAGTTAGTTTTTGACATATTCCTTATTAAAGTAACCGGTCGTTTAAATGAATTTCATTTAGCACACAACCATCGTATATATATATATATATATATATATATATATATATATATATATATATATATATATATATATATATATATATATATATACTTCTCTTTCTATATATATATAAAGTCACTAACTAGCATATAAATTGAAATTGCATTGAAATGAATTAGATTCTCAGACATCTAAATTGTAAGTTACTTAACTCTCAACACATTGTTCCCAAATTTAATTCCTAGCGACAAAAAATTAGTGTTACTGACGAAGGACTTATAATTGAATACTTATTTCATCTGATGATTTATTTCTTTTACGCTCACAATAGTTGATTGCAGAACTCCCAAGAAATAATCCCGTTTCTAGTCATGGTCGCTGCAAATTCCAGTAAAAACGAAAATCGTTTATTTAATTAATTGTCTTATGCAATGTTAAGTTTCAAATGACAACTTATTTTTAAACAAACTCCAGCAATATAATTTTAATTATATATATATATATATATATATATATATATATATATATATATAAAATATATATACATATATATTCTTTTGAAATGCGATCTTTAATAAAATTCATTGAACCCTTCCTGTGTGCAAAAAAATTTTTATCAGATGCAAGAATGTTTCTTTCGCATAATCTCCTCAAATATCTACTAATGAACATATCTTTATATATAAATTGGAAAGCAAAACAAGATAGAAATATGTGAACATAGAGAGAGTGTGAAAAACGGAAACCAATCAATTGCGTGCATCACATCCAGTTTAAGCTCAATACCTGTACATGCTTCTTCTGCTTGCATAAATCCGGCTGCAATTTGTTTATCCATAAGGCTTCGTATGTGGCTAGCTCCCTTTTGTTTTTGCATTTAGTAAATTCTTTGAATGTTACGTTTGAAGAACATAAGTGCGATGTTCCGATGATGTGTTGCGCAATAGCAGACGTGTATTCACCATTTGATTTAAAACAGGCGTTTAAGTTACAGTGTTCTCCCGTTCGAGTAATTAACCGTCTGGTCGTTCGGCCTACGTAAGTTGATCGACAACTTGCACATGTATGTTTGTAAATAATATTTGATATCGACATTAACTTACTTAGACCGATCGACCAGACGGTTAATTACTCGAACGAGTGAACATTGTAACTTAAAAGTCTGTTTTAAATCAAATGGTAAATACACATCTGCTCATGCTACTAGTAAACTGCCGACAATTGCTACGAAAATCACTAACTTGGATGTGATGATGCTTTGAATCAAGTTTACGAGCTCGAAGTAAACATCAATCGCGTTGAATTTAACCGGTCGTCAAACAACAAATCAAAAGTACCCCCAACCGCACGCATTCCACCACCCGAGCAGTCAATGAAGTTTTTAGGACGTGGTGATATTTTTGCATTTAAAGAATGAGATATAAAAACATTAATATTGTCAGAAACGGTGGTAGGCATTAATGTTATTAAAGAAATAACTTAAAACTATCTATAATTTAGATCAAGTTATATGAAAATCTAAGGAAGCAATTCAAAAGAATCGCGAGAAATTTAACAAAAATTTCCGCAATGAATTCGATTACTGCTGAATTTTTGAAACGTTTTCCAGATCCGCTCATGATTGATTCTAGTATTACCAGCAAGTAGATTTTCGACATCATACATTGAACAGATAAGAAATAAAATATTATAATTCTGCAATTTTTGTAAAATCGGCTGATAAAATATAACAACTGATTTAAATGTTTAAGGATTCTCAGTGTTAAATGCAGGAAGCTCCGGCATATCACAGAAATTGCTGGTGTCGGTTTTCACTGCAAATCAAAATCCGAAGCATATTAATAATAAAATATGATGAATGAAAAGATTGGTTAATAAGCACAGAATTTAAAAATAAATATGTCGTTCTATTTGGAAAATGTAAGGCATACCAAACTTCAAAGTAATTTTTTCCGATATGCAAATCCCTATGTAAACTTTAATTAAATAATGAAGTTATGGCCTAACTTATGTATTTAGGTAAAGTTTATTTGAGTGCATACCGTAAAATTACGAAAGAAATAAAAAAGGCTATTTTGAACCGATATCGATCCACAAAAGATAGAGAACAACAGATTGTGCCTTTCACGAAATGACTAATTAAATTTGAATGTAATGATATCTAAATTCATATATTTCAAATAAGACACCAACATTTCCCAAAATAGATCCTTATATGATGATAAAATCAGTGTATTTTTATGCAATTTCACTGAAAATTCTGAAAAATTATGAAACGTAGAGTCATATGGAAAACCAAAAATAAAATTTTCAAAAATAATTAAATATATAGCAATTTAAAAAAATTTGCTATAACAGCTGACATATTATACACGTTGCTTTTAACTTGTGTAACATCACAAACAGTATAGCCAAGCTGAATACTGTTTGTTGTTAAGAACTAATATATATGCAAGTATGTATTAGGTTTTGCGAACCTAGTAACAAATTAGTTCAGTTGTGACCAGAAGGAAAAACCAAAGGCAGCATGAACAGAAAGTATAATCTCATGCACATTCGTTTCGTATTTCCAAGCCTTATTAACCGACAATAATGCAACTTTTGCAGGCCTAGCTGAGAAATTTTGACTTCATAAAATTTTTCTGATAATTAGATTTTCACTTTATAGCACGAAACAAATTTTAAAAGTAAAAAATATCTCTCAAAAATGTTTATATTTGCGTTAATAGAACCATCCCATATAAACCATAGATTGAGAAAATAATTTGAAGTTGGGCTTCAATAAAGCAGGTTTATTTAAAATATGCTTTACATTTAAATACATAGTTCCTCGTTTTAAATTTATTTTTCGATTATATTATATCTTAAAATGGAATAAATAATTTTCTAATCACAAAAATCAGTTAAAGAGGACGCTTAATGATCTCCTTTTAGTTAGGTAAATCTGGATTGGATAAACCATGGTTTTGTCGTGAAAATGTTGAAAATTTTCTACGGAGAAATTTATTAAATGATTAATCTGTGAATTTTGTAAAGCCATCTGAAAATTGAAATACTATTAGCATAGTTAAACAATCATTTATTGCATGTATGCTAATAACAATTATTTAAATCACGGAGGTGAGCTTGGTAAAAACTCTAATTTAATTATGCTTCCAATTGTCACCTGAAACTAAATTTTGTATAAATTAGCACAAGCAATTCATACAGCAGAGGTGTTTAGTCCTTATTGGGAGCTTTTCTAGTACTTTCCAGACAGGGCTCTAACATGAGTACGTCTGCTGCAGAATTTGTGGCTCTTACCATTGAGCCACCCCGCACACTACACGCAATTTCGAATTATATACTGAGCTCATATGGCATCCATTTAGACACAAATTTCCAACTGACCATCCCAAATCTGTCATTACCGAACAGACACCACACTACATTTGGATGTGTTATTGAATTGAACATTTATATTATTAAACAAACATTGGTTGCAAGGGCGGCGATAAAAGTTATTATAATCAAGGTTGCGGTCTTGATATAAACACCTATCTCTTTATGTTTATATATTTGGTAGTATAAATTAAGCATTGTATAGTGTTGAAAAGGCATTTCGTCCATTAAAAAGTTTTAGTTCTTATTTGGAGCTCCTCAAGTGCTATTCCCAATTTTGCCACGGACAGCTATTTAAACTGTGCAGGTTGGCTTTGGGACCTGCGACTCTATCCACTGGGCCTCCAGCCGTACACAGAAAACAATTTTGAGTTCTACACTAACTTAAGTTTTTGGTCAATATTTTCTGCAGATAGAGCCTACGTGGCATCATATTAAACATGACGTTCCAACTAGCCATTCCCGATCTTTCTTTATAGAATGTTTACCACATTACCTGTGGAAGTGTTATTGAATTGAAGATTTGTACAAAATGTGATTTATTGATTGCGCTGGTGGTGAATAAATCTTTTTTTAAATCCACCTAACAAACTTGAGTTCAATAATTGTTATTACAACCCATGCAGTTAATTATTTTTTAAATGTAAAGTTTTTCAATTCAAAGTCACTTACCCAGATAAAATTGTATCTGATTTATAACAATGATTGGGCGTGGCAAGTTGGAATTATAGATTTAAAAACATGCCAGATACGTTCCATTTGACGAGAAGATTTACCAAAAACATAAGTTAGTATACAATTTAAAATTGTATGCAATGCATGGCAGGCTGGCGGAGTAGATAAAGTCACAGATTCCGTTAAAAAATTTGCTCCGTTTCGACCCCGGTCCGCGGAAAAGTTCTGGATAGTACCTAAACAGTTCCCCATAAAGACAAAACTGGTCTACTGAATAGATTGCCTTCGCTACCATATACAATGCTTAATTTATACTGAAAAATGTATATATCAAAGAGTTAGTGTTCATTTCTAATTCGCAAACATGTTTAAAATAAAGGATAATTTTAAATTGTGCAGTAGGTGTTGTGCACCTTGTAACAAATTAGTTCAAATATGACCAGAAGTATAAGCCAAAAAGAGCATGAACGAAAAGTATAATCTCGTGCCCATTCGTTTCGTGCTAACTGGCGACTCATCAGTAGGAGCCGGTATTACGCCCTTTACCGAATATATCTTTTGGGTAGGAATGTGGGAAATAGGAGGGAAAATATGACATTCCTGACTCAGATATATAGTGGGTAATGTATTATTTGCTTGGAAAACGTTAAATATCACAAAGACATTTTGTGCGTTTGCCTTATGCCAAGCCCATATACTGTAGTCCTTAATATAAATCAACCAAATACCGACAAAGTAAAGATTTTAGTCAATATAAATACAAAAATTACAAATTTAGGAAGCACACAGTAAAACTGGCTTGACGGGTTCAAGAACGCAACTTTTAATTCCAGTAAACAGTCTGGAATATCGACTTTATAATGACTTGCCGGCTTGATAATAACGCATTTACTACTTTCGATAACTTCATGTAATATAATAAATATGGAAATAAAAAATTCTATATTGCGAGCTTTAATAAATTTCATAATAACCTTTCCATGTGTAAAAATAATTTTTGTATAGATTAAAAGTACCACGAATCATGGATTTCGTGAGTTGCATTGGAACCTAACTTAATTAATTCTGATTAGTTACATTCTGATAAGCGAATTTAGTAGGTTTTTAGCCGTGGCACTCAACAAAACGCCCGTCAATCACACACAGAGTCGTGTTTAATTATTTTTTAAACATTTCCCGAGAGTAATATAAAAATACCCAACGCGGATAATGCCGCACTTAATTTAATATAAAATGCCCATGTTTCACTTCGTAACCAATTTCACATCGACACACACACACAGCTTTCCGTAAATCTTTGGCTATAATTAATTTTTTAAAGACGACTATCGTAATCGCACAAATGGGCTTAAATCTCTTTTATAACAAACAAAATGAAATCAAAATGTGTACTGATAAAATAAAATGAATGCGAAACTATTTATCAGGTGCTTAAAGAGAGCATAAATATATATTGATATTCATTGTACCCTTCCTATGTGCAAAGACAAAAATAAATTTAATCAGATACAAGAAATATTTCTTTCTCATTATCTATATATAGATAAATTGTAATGCAAAACAAGATAGAAATATGTAAAAATAAAGAGAGTGTAAAAAAGGGAAACCAATCAATTGCGTTCGTCATATCCAGTTCAAGCTCAATGCATGAACATGCTTCTTCTGCTTGTATAAATCAGGCTGCAATTTGTTTATCCCTTTTGTTATTGCATTTAGTAATTATTTTAAATGCTACGTCTGAAGAACATACGTGCGATGTTTCGACGATGTGTTGCGCAATTGCAGACGTCTATTCACCATTGGATTTAAAACAGACATTTAAGTTACAATTGACTCTCATTCGAGTAATTAACCGTCTGGTCGATCGGCCTACGTAAGTTGATCGACAACTTGCGCATGTAAATTGGTAAATAATATTTTATATCGACATTAACGGCTGTTTCTCTTTGATTACTGATAAAGGCAAGTGTGTTACCCTAAATAACACTCGTAGTTTAGCTGCATTAAATGTGCGTGTTAATGCTGCTTCAACTTTCTTTTGTGCCATTCGGGAAACTGCATCCCTCTTAAATGGGATGTTCAGGTAGACTGTTTTCTTTTCTGGCCCGTAATACGTCTGTTTCTGTTTAATTCCCCTTTTAATAATTGATTCAATTAATTGTCTGGGATAGCCATTAGACATTAAATCGTTAATTGCTTTATTATATTCATTTTCTTTTGAATCTTGACTAAATCAACCTGTCAATTCTTGAAAAGCAGCCACGAACTGTTGATAATTTATATTGAAACGGCACAAAACTGCTGTAATGCAAATACTGTGTAGACCATGTTGGTTTAAGGTAAATTGTTCTGTTTAATTTACCATTAGTTTCTTTCTTTAATAGTACATCTAGGAAAGGCAGACAGTCATCTTTCTCGTGCTCTGACGTGAAGCCGATATTCTTATGTGCTTTGTTGAAACTTTGAAGCAATGTTCGTGATTGCGACCTGTTCTTAAGTACAAGAAATATATCATCCACGTACCGTATATATTGAGCACATTTACTTATGTCACTCTTTAATGATGTATTTTCTAGGTGCCCTAGAAAAATCTCAGCCAACACTGGAGATAAGGGGCTTCCCATTGCGACACCATCAGTCTGTTTGTAGATGCTTCCATTAAAACGAAATCGTACGTCTTTCGTGCATAATAAGATAAGCTTGCGTAGAGTGTGACCTGGCACCGGCGATGGTAATATATCGTGTTATACCGCTTTGACTATAATGTCAATGGTTTCATCAATTGGAACATTTGTAAACAAAGACGTAACATCAAAAGATACCATAATCTTGTTTTTAACATTTATATCTTGAATTTTGTTTACAAACTCAAACGAATCGGCAACCGAATGATTACCTAGTAGTTTACGTAATGGTTCGAGTAAACGAACTAGCCATTTAGCTAGTGCATGAAACGGAGAATTTACCATTGATAAAATTGGCCTCATAGGACAACCTCTTTTGTGTGTTTTTGGTAATCCGTACATTATTGGTGTAGATGATCCAACTGGCTTGAGCTTCTGTGCAGTGGCCTCATCAATAAAACCGGCATCTGTCAAAATCTTAATTTCATTTATTACTTTGCGCTTTACCTTGTCTATTTCATCTGATTTATCGTCTAGACGTGTGAATTTTGTATTGCCCTTTAACACGTTTTCCATCTTTTGTATGTAGTCAGATTTGTCCACTATAACTACGCTCTTGCCTTTATCAGCGCGTAGTATTTTGATGTCTGTATTTCTGCTGATACCTCTAAGCGTATTTAAATGTTGCTTTGTCAATGCATGCTGGTCTGCGCATTAAGATAATTTCAGATGTGAAGCCACATCAAATAATATAGCCTTGAACCAATTTTTATAATCAAAATTGTTAGGATCCAAATCAACTGTTTGTTCAAATATCAATTCAAATCCTGCCTCAAAATCAACATCGCATTTATTATAAGTATGTATTCCATAATTTCGGCCCATCAATAGTGCCTCCATTGTTAGCTGATGGATTGGTACTTTTGATAAGGTAAGCACGCGATTATCAAGATTGCTTGGTATGAAATCACACAAAACTCAAAGTTTTATATCTTCTTCCAATGTATTAAAAATTTTTGCTTGATCTTTCGTCATAACTGCTGGCAAAAACATCACAAATTTCATTCTTGCAAAAAGAAACTTAGTACATCGAATACACAAGATATACACCAGATTCTTGCCTGTAACACTGCTTCATCTTCCTTCAACGGCTTAATTTCGGAATATGCAAACCTTGTTCTTCGGTTGACTCATAGTTTGGATTTTTGTAAACTGCGCACCAAATCACCTGGGAACCGTAATTGCTTAATAACGTTCTTTGCGCTCTACACTTTAAAATCACTAGTTCATCTAGTTTTCTGAAAGATTCTTTTGAAATGCGAGCTTTAATAAAATTCATTGTTCCCTTCCAATGTGCAAAAAAAAGGAATTTTATCAGATACAAGAAACAAACGTAGCATTCAAAATAATTACTAAATGCAATAACAAATGGGAGCTAGCCACATACGAAGCCTTATGGATAAACAAATTACAGCCGGATTTATGCAACCAGAAGAAGCATGTTCAGGCATTGAGCTTGAACTGGATGTGACGCACGCAATTGATCGGTGTCCGTTTTTTAACACTCTTTCTATGTTTAAATATTTCTATCTTGTTTAGCTTTCCAATTTATATATAAAGATATGTTCATTAGTAGATACTTTATGAGATAATGAGAAGGAATTTTTTCTTGTATCTGATAAAATTTTTTTTGTTTTTGCACATAGAAAGGGCAAAATGAATTTTATTAAAGCTCGCATTTCCAAAGATTATATTTATATGCTATGAAGACATATTTTTATAAAAATTAAAATGAAACTAAGCTAGTGTATAGTTTGAATGTTTTTTTAAAATAAATATTTTAGATATTTTTTTAAAACCAGCGCATGATTCTAATTTACCGATTGTGTTTTGGCCTGGATTCAAGCGATAATTGAGTTGAGGGTTGACAATAACTTTAAGCAGCGGTCGCCAGATATTCTCTTTTTATTTACACTCACACTTTTATTACTCATATACACTTAGAAGCAAAGCAGATGTCGCAGGAAATACGCTAACATTGATTTTTAGTTGCGTGGATTTTGAAAATTGAAATAGTAATGCATTTGGCGTCTTCGTGGACGTTGACTGTGATTAAAACTACTGCTAAATGGATTTCCACTAAATTTGCGCGCATGCAATTAATTGTTCTTAATTTGTTTTCTTTGAAGATTAAACTTCTTAAAATTATTATGTTAGTTTTGCAATAGATATTTCATATAAGCAGGAAAATTAGTATGCTATTTTTCGTGGTATACATGGGAACGTCGGAAATGATGAAAGTTTAGTGTTTATTGAATAATTGATTTAAATGTAGCTATGTAATATTTTTAGAATTTAATAAACAAAAATTCCAATTTGGGTAACTTATTGCTTTCTGTAAAATTTTGTTGTCGATCTGTTTTTATTAATTGATAAGTGCTCATTAATGAACAATCTAAAATTAAATAAGTTTAATCAGATACTAGAACCGTTTCTTTCTCATATTCCTGTCAATCAAATAAAATTGAACTGAAAGGCGAAACAAAATATAAAAATGTAAACGTGGAGATAGTGTGAAATAAGTGAACAACCAATCAATTGCGTGCATCTATGCTTCTTCTGCTTACATATATTCGACTGCAATTTGTTTATCAATAAAGCTTCGTTTGTGTCTAACTCCCTCCCGTTTTTACATTTATTTATAATCTTAAATGCTATGTCTGGAGAACATAAGATTTATGTTTTGATGATGTGCTGCGCAATTGCAGATTTGTACTCACCATTTGTTTTAAAGCAGGCTTTTATGTTTCAATGTTCTCTCATTCGATTAATTAAACCATAGGCATCTGTAAACAATCGGATGGTTTGGCAATGTGGAGCTCCCTATATCTAGTGTTGGCTGATATTTTCCTAGGCCATCTGGAGCGCACATCATTAAGGAATGATATAAGTAAATGTGCTCAGTTCATACGGTACGTGGTAGAAATTTTACTTGTCCTTAAAAACGGGTGTAAAAGATACTAACACTATGGCTATTGTGTTAGTAACCGATAACATTTTTATTGTACCGAATAGGTACATCGTACTAACACTATGGTTTCTGAGTCGGTACATGATGCCAACCTGATGGATATCAATTTATGCTATAGTTCACCGATATTTAGAATTACACCAATTTCTGAACACCTGTTACTTCAATAAATCCATACACTGGCCTTGATTCATATCAGTTATCACATTTCCCGGTAAGCATGACATCATTCAATTCGATATATATCAGTTAAATACTGGTTGTTGCGGAGAAATAATATATATGCAAGTATGTATTAGGTGTTGCTAACCTAGTAACAAATTAGTTCAGTTGTGACCAGAAGGATAAACCAAAGACAGCATGAACGGAAAGTATAATCTCATGCACATTCGTTTCGTGCTTACTGGCGACTCATCAGTATTTATATATATTATATCGTGTGAGTTAGCGTTGAAGTCGCATTGTCGTAGACTATATGATGTTAGCTTCACTATTGCAGATTTACACATTCGTCTAGGAGATTGTACCGTACTATTATCCCACTTACTTCACCCAAATATATAGTGATTAGGGCATACCGGCTCCTTCTGTTCAGTCGCCAGTAAACACGAAACGAATATTGCATGAGATTACTTTCAGTCATGCTGCCGTTGGTTTATCCTTCTGGTCACAACTGAACTAATTTTTTACTAGGTTCGCAACACTTAATACATACTTGCATTAGTTACTATTGACTTTTGTATGATAGTGCATCGTGATAATGGTGATGATGTTTTTGTAGAAGCGCCTGTATAGAATTGAACACATTGCGCAGTCAAAACCAATTCACGGGCTACGTGCGAATTAAAAATATTTTCATTCATTAAAGGTTATTAATTTTGATATAATAAAACATATCGTTGAATCTGTTTGTAGTAATTTGAACAAAAATATCTATGGAAACAAAACGCAAATATGCATTAAATTGGTATTCGATTTGCCGAAGCAAGACAATGGCGGAGAAATAAAATATAGATTGTTTATACTTATAAGTAAATTGGCATACACCTCTCTATGTTTAAGTTATTAAGTAAGTGTGACTTGTTCAATATTTCATATCGAAGTATACTTCATTCGAATGTAAACAATATCATCTGAATTTTTAAAATCCAAAATCAATCAGAGGCCTTTAATATCCCGCTTTGTAATATATATTAAAAGAATTACAGTTTAAAACAACAACAGTTTATAATTGCATTCAATAAGCATTTTTGTCCCAAAATCGCTCATTTTGAATTTTAAGTTGAAAAGTTTTGATACAATTTTGAACAAGTAGGCAGATTTGTTGTCCTGGAGAATGTTTATTTGTGCATTCAAAAGTATCGGAAAAAACCCATAAGAAAGCAAGCCATCTCTAAATCAGACTTGTGTTTGCTCGTTCAAGTTTACTTTTAAATTATTTTCGATGTGTAAATCAACATAATTTCAGTCGTTTTATAATGCCATGTACGAAACTTCAAATTTTATGTTTAAAAAGTATTATAAGAACCAAATAATAACTTTAAAACCCTAATAATGTAGTTCATTACTAAAGAATTCAGAGTATCATTTCTCATCTACAAAGATAAAAATAAAATTTCAGACAAATATTTTCCTTTTCTATTCAGATGTCGACTACATAAAATATTGATGCACTTTTTTAAACCTAACTAAACTGACATTTAAAACGAAGAAAACATTTGCATGAACGACACGTTAAAGCCGACATATGTGCATCCTCGAATTCAAACTCACTGGTCGTACAGTTGTGCCTCAATGTGAATGCGAATGTTGTCCTGAAATTTTCTTACGTCGATCAAACGCACTGTGAACAAATGCAGAAAAATGTTGCAACTTAAAACTATGTCTCAAATCCAATATAAAAAGGCGTCCTAATTTGCGCAACATACTGCAAGTTGACCAGGCATTGTGTAAAGTTAATTTTTATGTCAGTAATGGAAATATGTTAAATATTATTTTTTTTAACTTATATATATATATATATATATATATATATATATAAGCTGCCGGAAATGTACAAAAGTTGAGTCTGAATTCGAGTTGACATGTCAAAATATTCTTGTTTAAATTTTCTTTTGAGTATGTCTGTTTAAAATCGCATATGTTTGGTTGTATTTAGTTGTATTTTTACTCTATTTATAATCAAATAATGTGGAAATTTCTTTTCTGGGCTAGGGATGACAAATTTTGCAATTATATTTGTTCGTACTATACAGTTAGTTCTAATTTATCTCTTCGATACAAATCACAATATCCGTTAAATTTGAAAGTAGGCTATTTTAGATATGTCGAGCTAGTACAGACGCCAACTTTATTTTGCCACCTGTTTATTTATTGACTTCAATAAACGGCTGTTCTTAATTAAGCGGGACATTGAGCAGATACTGAAAGTGTATAAATAAACACATCCTGCCTGTTCAATTACTGGCTGATTTTCCTTCACATTGAATTTCCGCATGTGTTTTTTGGACAAAGAGCATCAATGATGCGATATCCTTCTAATATTTCATCTTTTAAGTATGCTTCCATTAAGAATTTCGTGTAGCGCGTTCCTTCTGTATGGTAAAATACAATATTTCTCCCGTTTTTTATATCATTTCGTTGATTTTTTTATTATTTTGATTAACCATACCTATCTAGTTAATCGTCCAAGATGCTGTAGCCTAAAATCCTTTCCTAAATGAGCGTTAGAATAAAGTCTGGTCAAAATAGAATGGCCTTTCTCACTTAAAAAAAAATTGCATTTTCATAATAATATAACAGGTAAATACACTAACTTCCTTTTATGTTTGCTACTAATACACTGATATATCTAAACAATAGATGTTATAAATGCAGATTTTTTGGTACAATTGGAATGGTGATAGATTTTACTATTTAGACGTAATTATATATTAATTTTTTAATGTTTGGATTGCAGATTTCTAGAAGCATTAGTGAGACCGCATTCATCTAATCAAAGAGTGAATCTGTAATTTTTGTTTATAAACTCTTTTGAATGATATGCTGAAAATAATTATCAAAATTAAACGATAGAAAGACGGAGTCACATCGTTATTATAATAAAATCTTCTAGGTAAGCATCTAATTTCTGTAGAATCTGTTTAATATGCCTTGTCTGCTATATTTATAATCTCAAAATAGTCATTTCAGCTGAAGTACAAGTTCGACATAAAATAATTTGGTAACCAAACGGGTTTCATTTAGCCGGCATGATTTTCCTGCATAAGTAATCGTTTGGACAACGTTGAATAAAATATTCTTAGAAAATAGAGTAGTTACTTCTTTAAAGACTGGTATGCATCTTCTTTTTTAATTTTAATTTTTTTGTGATAATTATATCATTTGCATTTGTTAATCTATTTCAATCATTTGGTTAATAAATAAATCGTTATTGATCAACAAAATCTACAAGTAAAATATTTTTTCTTCAAAAAATTTACAAGTAAATGAAATGAAACACATAGTACATCATAGCATTTCTCTAACATTTTCTTAAATTTTCATAAATGAACTTCAAACAAATTAAATTGATAATTTAAAATAAGCTTTTTGGCCATACAAACTCAAGCTAAAGAATAAATTTCGATAAAAGAATGTTTATTCTGCTCAAAGTCTGTTAAATTCTATGCTTTTTATGAGGAATTTTTTGTTAAATATTTGCTAGACATGTCGTTATGAAAAGCAATATTTCCTAAAAGGAACATTAAATTTGTTCAAAATGGTTGATAAATAATTTATTGCTATTGTTTTACGCGTTACCTCTGCCAATTTTCTACTAACTGACCGATTGAGTTAATTGTCTAACTGGCTAGTTAAGCAGTTTCATTTAATTTAAACAGTAAATTACTACTGATTTTTGTAGGTGTTTGCCAATTTCGGCGTTCATTAAACTAAATTCTGACATTCTGTTTAAATTTCTGCCTAATTCTGTCTGGAATTAAAATTTTAGCCTAGCCTGAGCTCTACCAAAGACAGTCAGACAAGTCTTAGAAGTGCGATTCAAAATGTAGTCTGACAAATTGCCTGATCGAGATTCTTTCAAATGGTCAGACCAGCCGACTGAAGAAATTATTGACGAACTGGCTGGATCTAAGCGTTAAGTATTTTGCATTACGCGAGTAGCTAATAAAAAGTAAACAAATCTTGTTTACAAACTCCGTTTGAAACAGAATCGTAGACAGTTTTTCCAATACAGTTATAGAAACTTATTAAACATATATTCACAGACAATGTAGCAGATTAACGGCATTTACTCACTAAAAGAATGACCAAATGACTAATTGACTTAATAAGTAAATATTGAAATGAGTTGATAGACTTTATCTCGATTAAACGATACTTGGAACTGTGCAGACATACTTAAAAGACGAACAGCACAGAAATTCACTGATTGAATTATTATTTGTTGTGCCGGCGGTGATAATGTGGTTTAATTCAGGATTTTGCTCTTGATTTAAACAGTAACCCAAGGATATATATATATATATATATATATATATATATATATATATATATATATATATATATATATCAATTGCCAATTCGCTCAAAATCATTCATAGTCTACAAATTCTCATGTATGTGCGGTAGCATATATATCGGACGTACGAAGAAGCAATTGATAAGCAGAATCCATCAACATTTGCCACAGAAATTGATTAACAAAGGCTTGCCACCGTCAGGAAAATCAGCAATTTCCGACCATATATTGGCAACGGGGCACCCTGTCAATTCGACCAATTTTACAATTCTACATAAAGCAAAATCAGAAAAATTATTATTTATCTACGAAGCACTGTACATAAAATAACAAGCACCTGACCTTAATATTCAAAAGTTTCATCAACATGATATCCTTATCGACTGGCCAAGAATAACAAAATTCAACAACAATCTACTGATATCCAGCCAAGAACAAACAGGCCCTCGACTAGAATCAACAAACGTACAATCGGATTGGCAACAAACTGAAGTGGAAATAACAGAGGCGCATACGGTGACAGAAGTCTCCAAACAATGTAAGCGTTTAACACTGCAATCAACACTGGCGTTGTTACCACGTGAAAACTCTGCGCAACGAGGTGAAACGATCAACTATACTGGGAAAAATAGCACTTGTATATGTAACAGTGAACAATGCGCACAAATGGTTAATTCTCAAGCTATCAAAACATTAATGACAAGATATCAGACATCACTTCGCAATACTGCGAGAATGACCTTTACATGCAAACACGCGTACACACAAACACAACCGCATACACACTCACCAACTAGACAAAACAAGAAACAGCAGTAAAAACGAGTCAGATTTGTTACCACTAGCATAATCAAATGAAAACCCAAAATGTATAAATATGTATGATTGTATAAGAGAGGATTAGAATTCACGAAATAAATGACCTTTATCCACTTTGTTATTTGTGTTTTCCTATTTATAAGAATACTGGTAAATTAATAAGGAATGGACATCATATATATACTCATGCCTATATATATATATATATATATATATATATACTTAATACACAAGAATTATTTAATTTTAAAAAGGCAATTTATCCAATAGATACGGTTTAAACTAATTGAGAACTCTTGGAAAACTGTCCAGAATTTTGCTGCGGTTCGGTGGCTCAGTAGTTAGAGTCACAGATTCAGAAGCAGGCGTGTCTAGGTTCGAGCCCTATCCGCGGCCCTTTCCTGGAGAATACAATACAATAAGGACAATATGCAATGCTTAGTCTATCCCAACATATTATATATATATATATATGTAGGTGTGTATATAATAATATATATATATATATATATATATATATATATATATATATATATATATATATATATGTATCATTCGATTTGTGCTTGTATCAAGGTCTTAACCCTGATCTTAATTAAAACATTTTTGATTATCGGTATTAAGGAATGTTAAGAAACAAAAAGTAGAATATTTATTAATATTTTAATGAATAAATGAAATGTAAAGATTAAATATATTTTGGAAATTCCAGAATAAAACCCACTTAAAAAAGAGTGCATTCGCCATTTATGGCTGTGTTCTTATTTTTTGTGGTAGATGATTTTTTATTCAATTTTCTTTTAAACACGTAGACTAGCACTTCAATTGCAAATTAAACATAAAAATTCTAAGTTTTATTATCACAAGCGAAAGCATCTTTTTGCATTCTATATCGATTTTACACAACTAAATACAACTTTTTTACTGCTGATCTTGACATTTAGATAATGTAATGCACGAGTGTAATAAGGAAGGCAAGTCTGCCTAAAAATATGCAAAACATTCTCGCTGTGTATCTTTAACATAACTTTTTGCGTTAAACAATCTTTAATTGAACGGGAAGTAATTAAATTTGTCTAAATCATGTTTGCGAGCTTAATACAAACACCAATCCAATTGTGTTTAGCTAGTCGCACGACAAAATACAAAATTAAAAAATCGGTGATTGCGCGGCTGCTGGTAACAATTCCTTAAATAAATTTTAGAGCTTCAAGTAAATATCAATCACATTTTATCTAACCAGTCACACTTACTGACGCGATTTGACCTTCCATGATCATCATCAGAGTACGACGGGTAACTGACTAGCGATGATCAAACAGCAATGCATATATATGGAGATCAAAATTAGATATGCAGCTCACACATCTGGTTGTCTCGCATACGATGTGCTTGACTGGAAATGTCGGTTACACAATTTCAATGCAGTCACGAACATTAATACAATTAAACAATCATTGTTTGCGCGAGTTGAGGTAACAAAGTAAATCAATCCCAGCTACGAAGCAAAATAACTGTGAGTTGCACAAAATGACGCGTTTGGACTTTCCTGGATCATTAATAGATTCCGAGGGCAAACTGACTAGCGAGAATTAAACCGAAAATCATGTATATGACGAAAGCTGCAAAATGTTTATGTTCGTGATTGCATAGATATTGTACAGCCGACAGTTACAGTCAAGTAAAATGCACGCGAGACTACTAGATGTGAGAGCTGCATATCACTATATTGATTTTCATATATATTCAATGCGGTTTGATCCTCGCTAGTCAGTTCACCATCGTACTCTGATTATGAGCATGAAAGTTCGAAACGCGTAAGTATGCGTGACCGACGGTAGTTTGGCTATTTCGGTCGACGACTGGTTAAATACACTGGGATTGGAATTTGCTTCAAGCTCGAAAATTTGACTTTTTTTTAAATTGAATGACGGAAGTTTTACTCTGTTGTGCCTCGGGTTTCTGATTTTCAACTTTACATCTATTTATTATTTGTGTTTAATTGTTGGTTGATTTGTGAGTGTATGGGTGTATACTCTGAGTAGATGTCGATATGCGTGCAGTTGTATTTCCTATCGTAATGCAATAACCAACAAAGTGAAGACGTGGTCACAACTCAGTCCATTAATATAAGAATGATCAGATCTCAGACGTCACTCTCCAATAAAGCGATAATGACACTTACACTCACGCAGTCACATGAGAAAATGCACTTATAAACCAGCTCAAACAAGAAATAGAAGTAAAATTGCAAATTAATCTAGTTGTCACCCACTAAATAAAATGAAAACCCAAAATGTACATCAATGCAAAATTCAAATGTGTTGTTGATTTATTATCTAAATAAGCCGGCTATTGTCCAACATTTTATTTCTGTAAACAAACTTAGGATGCGTGGATGGTGAAAGCAATTATTTAAATCATTTGAATTAATATAAACACCTGGCTCGTTAGTACATAGATTTGTCCTATAAACTAAGAATTCATCCAGTAGACAGGTTTATCCCTTTTTGGAAAATCTTCACGCACACTCCAGAAATTGCCGTGGACAGGGCTCGAACTTGTTCAAGTCTGCTTCTAAATCCGATGCCCTAATCATATTTTTGTACGTAAATCTATTTATAGTACATTTTTTTCTTCAAAATGTTATATATATTCATCGTATATTGGGCATAACTCAATTAGCAAGAAAATAGTGCGAATTAATAGCAAAACATTTGATATAACAAGCTGAACTGAAAATAACAATAAATTACTTGCTTACCAGTATAACATCCGTAGGTCTGCGAATTTGACCTAAATCCATGACATATTTGGTAACTTAATGAGGAAAACTGGTGGGAAAATCTTCTAATTTTTTTCGCTAGAAAACATTAATGTAAGTATCTCATAGTTGTTTGCAGAGCTTGACGCCCAATTTTATAGACGCCACGTGTATAATGTCTCGATAGATTAAAATACACTATCACAATGATTTTGGAAGAAGACCCAAATTATTAAACCCTCGACTTTAACATAAATTCATATATTCTTTGTTGTATCAATGTATTTGTCATGACATAATTAGGATAAATATAGTTCACTGATGATAGGAGGATACGGCTAATTTTGCACCTGCCAGTTGAGTCTCAATTAAGCCTTCGTTTTCTTTCAAAACGCCTTAAAATTGTTAGATCTGGCATTCCGCCCTAAGCTAACATGTTTTAGTTAGTTAAATTTGAAAGATAACGGGTTCTTCCTTTTACCGATGAAGAATATGTTGCCACGAAGTTCATTCATCTCGTGGATCACGTGCCTTAGTTGGAATGGCATCAAGATATCTTTTTGGTCCTGTCATAACTGAACTGCCCCTCAATAATATTGTCTAGTAATGCACACTATAATTCTGCCACAATAATATGTGGCATTTATTAATAGATAATCAAAATTAATTTGTTCTAGGCATGACTTGATTTTAATAAGACAATCAATGATTGCGTGGTTGGTTGTAACATATATTAATATCATGTATTCGAGCTTCACTTAAACAAAAATCCTATTGTATTTAACCAGTCGTGGAACAACATAGCGAAACTACCGTCAGTAAAACGTATATATTGTTTGATGTTCTCTTCAAGCTCAAAAATTTGATGTAAAGATATATCTTCATTTCGTCATACATCCGTTATTGTGGTACTGGAACAATGAAGATGGCATTGGATTATTATTACATTTAGTTTCCTTACATAAAAACTTAATTTCTCCAGTAAAGTGAATCATTATATATATATATATATATATATATATATATATATATATATATATATATATGTATATATATATATATATATATATATATTATTGTTTTCTGTTGTATGTACAGTTCATCATAACCTAATAAGCATTTAATTCCTTAAAAACTGTCGATGAAATTAGAATTCTGCAAATGTGACTATTAGCGCAATATGTGGAAATGTTACACAGTGCGGCATAAAATTAAACCAAGTTCCTTCTTAACAACGTAAAAAGAGTTCAAGATTAATTAGTACATAATAACGCTTTCTGTATATCTGCGGACGTCTAATGTAATATATTTGTTTTAGCTTCAGCGCGTGTCTTCGCTCTACGTGACCTACTAGAATAAATGATTCGCACGATTTTAAATTACAGTCAAATTCTCAGATACATATATATATATATATATATATATATATATATATATAAAGTGCAATGAACATATTCATTTTATAAATTAACGAAACCTTTTACTAGCTAGTATGCGCTTGTTAGTATGCCGACTTCACTTTTACTCATTTGAGAATTCTACTCAGAATTACAAATTGCGCTTAGCATTATCGCTAGGCAACAATTTTAACAATTAATATAGGTTACATTAGCCGCAAAATTCCCAGATGTAAAGAGATATTAATCATTCTAGAACTGCTTATTTCTCCATTTCACCCGCTGGTATGCATTTTTAAGCAAAGCTAACGTAACGGGTAAATAATAATCAATATATACCAGGTTAAATTTGCTGTACATTGTAACCTAATATTTATTGTTATAGTTCAGACTGTCACTAGTATTTTGTAATTTCATTCATTTATTCATTCTGTCGGCATTTGATAACAGCACTTGTTTTGGTAACTACAAATTTGTGGTTAAATTTAGACGAAAACGCAAATTTTAAGATGAAGTATATTTTCATCTAATATATAGTGGCACGCAGGTGAAACGACTAAGTAGAATAAATCAGAACTCGTACGCTAGAATAATTTTCGTTATTTGCTTAATAGTAATAAAAGCTACTAATTGGGCACGCCTCCAAACCGATCAGAAGACCCAGCACATTTTATTTGCGCACTTGCTCATGTTTGTTGCCTATATTCTTGACAGAGTTGCAAAACATACTTCGCAAAACTTAATATGCCCTCTGATTGTCTAAAAGGCTAAATTTCGTGAATTTACTGCTAATCTTCATTATCCACATTCATTTCCCTTCGGATATGCAAAATAATTATGGTAGGCGGAAGACTGGTGAAATTATTTTAGTTGATAAGCTTTAGAGAAATAGTTGGTGGGAATTAAGTGGTTTACTGGTTTAATTACGATAAAATTAATATTAGTTGCGCGATCGACGATAACAATTACTTCAATCAAGGTGGCGGTCTTGATATATACACTGGACCCAATATGTGTGTACATTTGTCTGTATAAAATAAGCATAGCATAGTGTAAAAAGGTAATTCATCCAGTAGACCGGTTCCGTCCTTATTGGGAACGCATCATGTATAGGCCAGAATTTGGCGCGGACAGGGCTCAAACCTGGGCACGTCTGCTTCGGAGTCTGGTGCGCTAAACAATGAGCCTACCTGCCACCTCCTGGGATGAAATTATTATTTTGTGAGGAAAAAACAGCACAGCATTTTGTTAATCCGGCATCTGTTCTTCCTTTTAGGCCAATATTAAACCCGATATAATTGCAGGAAAAATTAAAGTAGTTTGAGTCTTTATTATTAATTAAATCCATCTTAATTATTACGCAATCGCATCTTTTGCAAAGTAAGTTCTACAATGCTTGATACGAGTTATACATTGTTCTTATAACGTATGAGAACAAATGGCTATAAGCACCATTAATATATTATTGAAAGGCAAACAGTCCATTGACGTCGTAGAATCCTTATATTTAGTCGAATGTTGGCACTCAATAGGAGGTAAAAATAGTGAATGATATCATTTTAGTTCGCAAATTAATATTGTTTCTTATGCAATTTCTGAAAAAATGCAAGTTTAAAAATCAATTTGATTTATGGGATATATTTACACATGTCATATTTATACGAATTATTCACGGAAAAACGTTTTAGTTCTGCATAAATAATTCTTTCAGAAGTTATATTATTAAGAAAGATAGGGTTGTTTCAAATGCTAATATAGATATATGACCAGCCCGCCTTGGCACAGGAGAATTTATCGGTTAAACTCTGGCTAACAAGATTCCTTTAAATCATACTGAAATTCTTATTTCCCTCGATTATATCGAATGAACACGTTTCCCTACAACAAATTGTTTACTTTCTGAATATTTGCCTAACATGGTAAATGTAATTCATTTAAAAGAATGGTATCAACCGAATATGCAATTTGCTAATTAATTAAATGAAAATTGGTTGCGCGTGTGGTGATAACAATTATTATAATCAAAGTTGCGGTCTTGATATAAACACCTGATCCATAAATTACTTATATGTGTCAGTATAAACTAAGAATTGTATAATGTAGAAATGGCAATTCATCCAATACTCCGGCTTCATCCTTATTGGGAACTCATCATGTACTGGCCAGAATTTGCCGCGAACAGGACTCGAACCTGGGCACGTCTGCTTCGGAATCTGGTGCTCTAACCACTGAGCCATCCTACCGCACACTACACTGCATACAATTTTCAGTTATATAATAACTAATGTAACTTGATTAGTCTATTTTTCCTTTAGGTGGAGCGCATATGGCATCCATTTAGACCCAAAGTTCCAACTAGCCATCCCCAATCTGTCATTACTGAACAGACACCACACTACATGCGGAAGTGGTATTGAAATGAACATTTATATAATTAAACGGACATTGGTTGCGCGGGTGGTGATAACAATTATTTTAATCAAGGTTGCGGTCTTGATATAAAAACCTGATACATTTATTGCTTACATGTTTCAGTATAAACTAAGAATTATATAGTGTAGAAATGGCAATTCTCCAGTAGACCGGTTTCGTCCTTGTGGGAACTCATCATGTCCTGTTTCCCAGCAAGGGATGAAATCGATACTACTGAATAATTCCTCTCATTCTAATTCTTGGTTATACTATTTTATGTAAATGTGGATCAGGTGTTTACTCAAGACCGCAACCTGATTATAATAATTGTTATCATCACCACACAACTCAATGTTCAGAACACATTATATATTGTTCATTCTACTCCCATGTAATTAATTGTCTATTCAATAATAACAGGTGGGATGGAATTGGAGCTTTGGGTCTAAATGAATGCACTCTGCTTCTCACAAGAAGCAAGGCCAGTGGTGTATATAACCAGAAACATGCGGTGGTATTCTGCTCGGTGGTTAAACACCAATTCCAAGCAGGCTGTCGAGTTCTGTCAGCAGAAGTCTAACAGCTATTCCCAGAGAAAACAGTACTGGATAGTGCCATTCTGATACAATTAGTTCTCTGTTATCTATAAGTATTAATGGGTCAGGTGTTTATATCAAGACCGCAACCTTGATTATAATAATTGCTAATTAATTGCCGGAATTGCCACAAACGCAGCTTCAACTGTAAAGCATTTGCTTTAAATTATTGGATATCATCAACTGAGCCACCAAACCTCGAGTTTTTATTAAAATGCAAAAGAAAGTAGCCTATTTAGCATCGTATTCAACCTGATCGTAACATTGTCATTGTTGAACAGACAAACATACACGTAGTTAAACAATATAAATATAATGTATTATATTATATTCGATATATATATATATATATGTATATATATATATGTATATATATATATATGTATATATATATATATATATATATATATATATATATATATGTATATATATATATAGGTGTGTGTGTCAGAATATAAGTTGACAGTATGCGCCAAAATTCAGTAAGATAACAAATTCAATTCATCAAGTAGTCAAGTAAAGTCTTTAATGAGCAACTAATATCAATATAAAAAGAATGGTTATTTAAAACCAACAATTATCACGAAAATTATATGCCATACTATATTCACAGTATTTATTTCTTAATTTTATTTGTTTACAGAACCCCAGTATTTATGCAATCGATTTCTTTCGGTTTTGATAATTTTTTTGATATTTTTAATATTGAATAATTTATTACCCTATTATTCACTCAGTAATATATATTATTGTGAAAAATCATCAACATCGTAGTGCTTTGATCTAAAATGATTTTATCCTTACTTTAAATCTGTGAGCAAACGAGTTTAATAACAAATAAGGAATAGAGAGAAATTTAACAAAATTTAAAACCATAAGAAAAGAATGTTCGCGTTGATTTGCATAAACGTCGTTTGATAAACGGAATAGAACGTCTTTAGGTTATGCTGGTTTGACTGTACATGAAAAACAACATAATAGGTGCCGGCTACACAATATAACCAACTAAGAGGTCATAAACATAACATTTTATCTTTACAAGTGTAAATGAATGAATATATAATGTTAGTGTAAATTTAACAATGTATAAGTAATCAATTTAAATTCGTAAGTTTTGTATATTTAAACCGAGTCTCATTGATAGTCCGGTCATTTACAAACGGAAATCGTCCCTTCAACTGTATGACTTAGGGACTAGCAGCACAGCTCAAATGAATCTAATGAATACCGATTTCATATTGTTTGATCGTGCTTAAATACAAATTTTCTACCATCCGCAGATTTATTCGAAGTCATTGAACAAATATAGAATAAAAAGATTGGCTACTGTCTTCACAAATATAGAACCAACTCATTTTATGAAATGTACAAATGAGTGACTTTTGTCTTTACTAATGTTGAACTAAGACAATTCTTCTTAGGCATATTTTTGTGCCTATAAATCTGTTTAGAATTTCCATTCACAAATCGTGTTTTAAGTTAAATTTTGCTATGCGAAATTCATAATTCAGAAAAAACAGTGTCTATGAAATCTATAAACCAACGTTTTCTGACTTTCCAACAGAAAGCTACCTCATTATTTCTCAAAAACATTTTCGATTAATAAATATCGTAAAATATTCTTCTTTTGTGTCTTCTTTCAACCTAAATGTTATGCCAGACGAATTTTTGTATTCAAGGATGATAAACACTTTTAAAATAACATTGAAAAGATCTGTTTTGAAGAACCCCCATCATAGACTATAATATTCTACACTAAAAATGGTTTTCGAGATATAAATATTGTTAGAATTCCTTTCCTCAAATTTTATTGAAATCATATTTCGTAACATAAAAGTTATTATTTATACATAATGTAAATTTCGAAAATATTAATCATATGATTTACGTCTTCAGAAACAGACGCCTAATCTTTTCATCTCATACAGAAGTGTTCGAAGTTTAATTACATTTCGAATTTAAAAAGAATGGTTTCTTTTCCAACTCATCGCGGAATACATAATTTAGTCCCATTCAATTGCTTTATGCCTATATAATCGGCAGAATTTCTTCACTAAAATTATGCATATAAACATAAATCCAACCAATTATATTTCGTACTTTAGTTGTTGACATATAACTGTGGTTAAATTTTTTGCCTCTAATCATACTTTAAAACAAATATCGTGCAAATCTTTGATTAAATCAGAAATAATGAAAAGGAATAGAATATCTAAAAAGCGATTTCAGCTCTTACTCATATAGAACTAACCCATTTTATGTCATTCAAATTTTTTCAACCAACTAATATGTTGGTAATGTCTTTCACCAAAACTTGCTTCAAACAAATGTTGCACAGGCGGAAAATTTAATCAAGGGCAACGAAAAATTAAAATTGAACCGAGACGTTTTATTCCATGCAATTATTTTCTACCTACAAAAACGTTTTATTGTTTCCTCAAATCGCTCTTCAAAAAAGTTATTTTACTAGTCATAAATTTATCCAAAGGAAACGAAAAGAAATTTTTTAAAATAGAACCAATCCAAATCTATACCAGCTTTAATTTTGGTTGGCCTTTTGTTCCTCAAATAGTTCTTATAATCAGTTATTTTAAAATCGTAGTTTAAATGAAATTCAATTCAAGGTAATAAAATATTTGGAGGGCTGTTTTGCTGCTCTCGAACAGTGACCCAACCTAAAATATTCAATAAATATGTTTTGGCAAATTTGTTTTGGCCGGAATTTTTATCCGCATATCAGTCTTCAGAAAAATACCTTGTCAATAGCAGATTTATTTGAAGTTAGTTCAAATATGATAAGAAGGATAAACCAAAAAAGCATGATATTCATTTCGTGCTTACTGGCGACTCATCTACAGGAGCTGATACTGCGCCATATACTCACTATATATTGGGGTCAGGAATATGGAAAAATTGGTTGGTACAATCTCCTTAACGAATGTGTACACTTGCACAAGTGAGGCTAGCTTAATAAAAAATCTTAGACAGTGCGAATTCAATGCCAACTTACTATATATATAATATGCATAGCAAGACGGCAAAGGGTATCAAACCGATTGCTGTTGTGCCAATACCCCATACCAACATTTTGTTTGCCGAAAAGGTACATGGCATCAACACCATGGTTGCCGTGTTGGTACGTAAAGTTTTACAAAATTGAAATAGTAACAAGTACCAACTCGGAAACCATAACTATGGTATTAGATACTGATACAACAGCTATAGTATTTGTATCCCCTTACAGGCAAGGTATATATATATATATATATATATATATATATATATATATATATATATACTCTATATATAAAAGTGAGTTGGCTTTGAAGTCGTATTGCCGAAGATTTTGTATGAACATAGCATCACTACTACAGGTATACATTTTCGTATAAGAGATTGTACCGTCCAATTTTCCCGTATTTAGAGCATAGGGGGCAAAGTACCGTCTCCTACTTATGAATCGCCAGTAAGCACAAAATGATTGTGCACATGAGATTAAACATCCAGTTCATGCTGTCTTGGATTTAACGTTCCGGTCATATTTAAACTAATTTGTTATAGGTGCACATCACCTAATACACAATTGCCTATATATTAGTACTCAGAAACAATCAATAGCTAAAAATTTCATATGGACTTGCCTGATAAACAGGTATTCAGTAATAGTTGAAATTCTCAATTTTGGGGAACTTTCACATACTTGAAATACATTATTTTGGTATCACGTACCGACTCGGCATTTATAGTGTTGGTAGCGTGAATCGTTGTTGCAACCATAGTGTTGGTATAAGGTTCTCACACAAAAACTTTAATGTTTGTACCTAATAAAGGCTTCGTATATATTTTATATATATTGTTGGCTTTGAAGTCGCTTTGTCGAAGACTTTATATCAAATTAGCCTCACAGCTATAGGTTTACTAATTCCTACAGGGGATTGTACCGTCCAAATTCACAAAAACCGCAACAAAATATATAATTGTTAGAGGACGTACCACCGGCTCCTACTGATGAGTCGCCTTTAAACACGAAACGATGATATTATACGGTCCGTTCATTCTGTCTCTTGTTTGTCCCTTATTTATATTTGAACAAATTTGTTACTAGGGACATAAGACTTAATACACAATTGCATATATGTTAGTTCGGAGCAACACACAATAGCCAAATAATTTTATATGTAATTGAATGATGTCATGATTACCGCGAAATCTGATAACTGATATCAATCAAAGCCAGAGTGAATGGATTTGCTGGATAAACAGGTATTCAGTAAACACCAATCCTATTGCATTTCAACAGTCGTCGAACAACATAACAAAACTACCGCCAGCTGCAACGCACTGGCGCGTTTCGACCTTCCATGATTATCATCAGAGTACGACGGCAAACAAACTATCGAGGATCAAACAACAGTGAATATATAGACAATACAATTTAACAATAACTGATTGCGCGGGTGATGGTAACAATGCTTTAAATCAAGTTTGCGAGCTTGAAGTAAACACCAATCCCATTGTATTTAACCAGTCTTCGAACAACATAACAAAACTACCACCAGCTGCAACGCACTGACGCGTTTCGACCTTCCATGATCATCATCAGAGTACGACGGCAAACTGACTATCGAGGATCAAACCGCATTTAATATATATTGAAATCAAATTTAGATATGCGTTTCTCACATCTAGCAGTCTCGCATACATTAAACTTGACTGGAATTGTCGGCTGCACAATTTGTATGCAGTCACGAGCATTAAATGTTTGCAGCTTTCGCCACATATACATACATAGTCAATACAATTTAACAATAATTGTTTGCGCGTGTGGTGGTAACAATTCTTTAAATCAAGTTTGCGAGATTGAAGTAAACACCGATCCCATTACATTTCACCAGTCGCGAACAACATAACAAAACTACCGCCAGCTGCAACGCACTGACGCGTTTCGACCTTCTATGATATTCATCAGAGTACGACGGAAAACTCACTATCGAGAATCAAACTGTAGCGAATATATATGGAAATCAAATTTAGATATGCGTCTCTCACATCTAGCAGTCTCACATACATTGAACTTGACTGGAAATGTCGGCTGCACAATTTCGAGGCAGTTACGAGTATTAAATATGTGCAGCTTTCTCCATATTTACATACATACGCAATACAATTAAACAATAATTGATTGCGCGGGTAATTCAATGTATGCGAGACTGCTAGAGGTGAGAGCCGCATATCTAAATTTTGTTTCCATATATATTACCTGCGGTTTGATCCTCAATAGTCAGTTTGCCGTCGTACTCTGATAATGATCAGGGAAGTTCGAAACGCGTCCGTGCGTTTCAACTGGCGGTAGCTTCGCTATGTCTTTTGGCACTTCAAGCTCGGAAACTTTATTTAAAGAATTGTTAACACCACTCGCGCAATCAATTATTGTTAAATTGTATTCCTATGTATGTATATGTGGCGAAAGCTGCAAAAATTTAATGCTCGTGACTGCATAGATATTGTGCAGCCGACATTTCTAGTCAAGTTCAATGTATTCGAGACTGCTAGAGGTGAGAGCCGTATATTTAATTTTGATTTCCATATATATTACCTGCGGTTTGATCATCGATAGTCTGTTTGCCGTCGTACTCTACTAATGATCGTGGAAGGTCGAAACGCCTCAGTGCGCTTCAACTGGCGGTAGCTTCGCGATGTTGTTGGACGACTGGTGAATTGCAATGGAATTGGTACTTGAAGCTCGTAAACTTTATTTAAAGAATTGTTACCACCACCGGCGCAATCCATTATTGTTTAGTTGTATTGCCTATGTATATATATATGTGGCGAAATCTGCAAAAAATTAACGCTCGTGACTGCATAGAAATTGTGCAGCCGACATTTCTAATCAAGTTCAATGTATGCGAGACTGCTAGAGGTGAGAGCCGCATATTTAATTTTGATTTTCATGTATATTCACTGCGGTTTGCTCCTCGATATTCAGTTTGCCGTCGTACTCTGATGATGATCATGGAAGGTCAAAATGCCTCACTCCGTTGCAGCTGGCGGTAGTTTTGTTATTTTGTTCTACGACTGGTTAAATGCAATAGGATTGGTGTTTACTTTAAACTCGCAAACTTTATTTAAAGAATTGCTACAACCACTCGCGCAATCAATTATTGTTAAACTGTATTGCCTATGTATGTTTATGTGGCGAAAGCTGCAAACATTTAATGCTCGTGACTGCATCGAAATTGTGCAGCCGACATTTCCAGTCAAGTTCAATGTATGCGAGGCTGCTAGATGTGAGAGCCGCATATCTAAATTTGGTTTCCATATATATATTCACTGCGTTTTGATCCTCGATAGTCAGTTTTCCGTCGTACTCTGATGATGATCAGGGAAGATCTAAAAGCGTCAGTGCGTTGCAGCTGACGTTAGTTTTGCTGTGTTGTTTGACGAGTGGTGAAATGCAATGGGATTAGTGTTTACTGCAAGCTCGCAACCTTGATTTAAAGTATTGTTACCACCACCCGCACAATCAATTATTGTTTAATAGGTTTTCAGTAGAAGTTGTTATTTTCAATTTTGGGGAACTTTTGCATACTAGAAATCAGTTATGTTAGTACCACGTGCCGACTCGGTATCCAAAGTAATGATTACGTTACACTTTTCGTTAACATTAGTGTTGTTATCATAGTGTTTGTACCCTCCAAAGACTTGTTATATATAATATATTTTTTATGTTGGCCCTCAAATCGCATTGTCCAACACTTTATATGAAGTTAACAAAACTATTATAGGTTTACACATTCGTATAGGAGATTGTACCGTCCAATTTTGCCCTATTTATAAAACAAATATATAGTGGGTATAGGGCGCCGTACCGGCTCCTGTAGAAGAGTCACCACGAAGCAAGAAACGTTAGTCATGCTGTCTTTGAATTTTTCTGCTGGTCATATTTAAATTAATTTGTTACTAGGTGCACAACACCTAATACACAATTGCAAATATCTAATTTTTCCGTGATAAACAGTAAAGGACTGGTAGCGCTATTTTTTTTTCTTTCCAGTGCGTTTGTTTAAATCAACGGTTGGCATAAAATTTGTACCATCCAATTTTCACAACTTCCTCACCCAAATATACAGTCTGTAAAGGGCGTAATACCGGCTCCTACAGATCAGACATCCGTAAACACGATACGAATATGGACGAGATTATACAATGCGTTCATGCTGTCTTTTATTAATCCTTCTTGTCAAATCTGAAATAATTTGTTCCTGGGTGTGTAACAACCAATGCATGGCATAACCGATCCATTTTATCTTATAAATATGCTTTTGACCTATACACGTGGTTCAAATTTCTATTCCAAAAATCATTCATCATAATAAATTTTGTGCTAACCACACATTAACACAAAGTAATAGAATAATAAAAGAGAGGTTTCAGTTCTCAATAAAAGCAATAATTTTTCCTCGGAAAAATGTTTTTGACCAATAAATATGGTTTAAAGTTATTTCCTAAAAATCATTGTCCAAATTAAAATCTTCACCGACTGTAGATATATTGGAAGGCAATGAAAATAAATAAATAATTAAAATAACTATTTCATTCTTGAAAAGCATAGAACTGATATAGTTTATTTCATACACAGGTCTTCGTCATGTAAATATTATTTGAATTTCCTTCCTCCAAACGTTCGTCATATCAAGTAACGTATAATTATTCAAATCCAATAAAACAATTAAACAATAACGAGGAGTTTCGTTCCTCACAAGCATAGAATCATCACATGTTATTTCATTCATAAGTGATAAAATGAATAACCTGCTTAAAATTTCTGTGCACACATTGTAATTCAATATAATTATTCTGCCAAACGAAGATTAAATCAGAACCAATGAAAAATAATAATATATTAAAGCAGGGGATTCAATCTGCATTTATATGGAACTAGCCTATTTCTCCTCATGCATATGATTTGGACCAATAAATGGGATGGAATGTGTTCCCTCACATCGTGCTTCAAAAAAAATTTTCTTAAAACCTAAGAGATATTCAAAGGCAATGATATTAATAAAATATTAATATGGCGGTTTCCATCCTCAAAAATATAAAGAACCAACAGGTTTTATCTCATAGATATATTTTAGACAAAATATTTTTGGAATAGCTTTCCTCAAATATTTTTTTCAAAACGAATATTGGGCAATCTGTATTATTTTTCAAAGACAACAAAATAAGTCAAATATGAAAAGAGCGCTTTATATCATTTCAAAAAGAGTACCAACACGCTTTCAATTTTATAAATAGCTTTCGAACAATTAGTATGGTTTTAAATTCTTTCTTCATATCGTATTTAATAACAATTATTTGCCAAAAGTAGAATAAATCGTGGTCGAAGCAAATTAATAACATATTAATGGAACGGTTTCCGACCTCACTTATATTGAACTAACACATTTTATCCCCTGCGTATTTTAGACCACGCCAGGATCGAAGTGCAGTCAACCTGCTGTAACCTACTGGCCAAACTTGTTATCATAGTACAAATCATTAAAGAAAATGTATTGCCTCCGGGGATTATCGCAAGGTCGATCTTGTGACCAAATTCGATGCATACTTTATTCCGAAAATGAGCACATTGCTCAAAAAACCGCAGTGATAGCAATTACTTCTCATAGATTGACCACAGACCTACTCCTCATCTCATTCCAGTAGCACCAGCAGATATATATGCAACTGTTATCTTCACTCATTTCGGACTCTTTGAAAAAATTTACATGCATTTTGCTCTCAAGTGTGCCACTCATACATTTCAAAGTTTCGTTGACAATACACTACGCAATGATACCCATTATTGTATGTCTTATCTTGATGACTTAATGGTTTGTAGTACAGACGTAGAGTCTAACTCTGAGCAATTTATAAATTTTTAATCACGCTTTGCAGATTACAGTTTGAAGAAAAATTGTGTCAAAACGCGAATTGCAGCTTCATCCGTGGATTTCGTAGAACAACGTATCACAATGTAATGTTTGTCGACCTAGGCCATTTCGATCATGAACATAGCGACACCAAATTCTTTGAAGAAATTAAAGAAGTTATGGGGAGTTCTCCAATATTGTGGCAAGTTACTTCCCAGCCTATCACAAAAATTGTATCCATTATGTCGGCGCCTGCGGAATCGCAAAGCCAGAGCAGAAACTCTATTATATCTTGGTCATCTGATGCTTCGTCAAGCCATGAACTCGTTAGCAAATTTCAATATGCCAACATATCCAGCCATTCAACGCCCTATTTCACGTAGAAATGATGCTTCTGAATTTGCCATAGGGACCACTTTGGAACATGAGATCTACGGAGTTAGGAAGCCTATTAGATTTTACTTGCGCACTCTACAACCAATTGAAACTAGATGAGAAAGTTTCGGTCGAGAACTCCTCGCCATCCATGACGCAGTGCACCATTTAATCAGAATCATAGTCAGCAGCAGATTTGTTTTTTTTATTGATAATGCACAATTAGTTAGCGTACAATGAAGTGCGACTTTATCGTTCACATCGACACAGCTCATTTGACTCAGGTTCAATATTTTATAAACCTTCTAAGCATGATTGACAGATTCACCCAATGGCCTTCGGCGTTACCTCTCAGTACCATTTCTGCAGATGAAGTTACTAATGATTTTATTTGTGCATGCTTGGCATATTATAGTATTCCCAGCAAGTTTATTACCGATAGATGTACATGCTTCGCATCCGCTCTTTACAGAACTAACTTGCGGATCACGGGATGCACCTCACATCGGACTACATTCTACCATCCTAATCTAACAGTACAGTAGAACGAATGCCTAGGGAACTTAAAACAGCTTTAAAATCCGCATCCACTAATGGCAACTAGTTTAATGAATTACCTTTAGCACGCCTTGCAATTCGATGCCGCATACGCGAATCTTTTAGAACGTCTGCGTCAGAAGTATTGCCTATTTAGCTCCCACATTTAATACTCGCACAAAATAACCCAGAAGACGAAGCTTCTCGCCTTCGACATACGCCTCGTCCAGTTTTCGCTCATCAGCAACTCCGTAGTTGCAAGAAAGTACTCGTTCGTATCGACGCTGCTATTGCACCACTGCAACTAAAGCATCGCGGTCATTACCTGATTTTGTTCAGACATCTGAAATATTTCATTATCATGGAAGATGCTACACCAACTTCGGTAAGCACAAACCGATTGTAACCTTTCATTTAATCGCCGGAACTGGCGATATTCAACCTGCTACAAGCGATTCAAGATTCCTCATGCCTACAACCTCAACTATTTAATAATTTACTTTGCATCATGTGTAACCGCTAGAATTATTTTCCGTTAATTGTACGTTGCTCCACGTATCGTATACTATTCTTAAAGCGTACCACTTGCGCACTATTTCACGTGACGTGATAAACACATGGCTCCTGTTGAACATTATTTTTAATTGACTCACTTGTCTCAAGTGGTATAAGCAACTGCTCTTAGCTAACAATTGTGTAGCGTCCACAATCAGTTCTTTGGTATCACGCCATTTCTGCGACAAGGATCGAGTACACTGCAGTTTTTTAGCGTTATATTTTCATTTTGTATTTATACACCATAAAGTTGTAATGTATGGCTAACGCCTGAGCGCAAATTTCCTTATATTGTTATGACCATCTAATTAAAGTTTACGCATTTTGTAGCAACAAAAGTTAGTCACTGGTTCCATATCACAGTATAGGTAACTATCATGCATACCGCAACTTCATCGGACACGCAGCGCACAAAAAGATCATGAACCACAACTTCGAGCACACACTGGCTCCTTTGGTCCTATCCAACTCTCATCCACTGTGATGCAGTCCGCACCCGAAACAAGCTCAAATCTGACATCATCAGTTGCAATCCACTTTAAAATTATCACGCTGCGGCTCTTAAAACTTATCAGCAATGATCTTTTATGCTTTATGCGGTATGTCCGATGTCTGCGGCTAACAATTTGTGTTGCCATTACAAGTGGGTAAGTGGCATCATATTTTCGTTGAAAATGTAACGATTATCCACAAGCCCAGCATCAGCACATCACGATATATTTCTGTTACCATATGGGCAGTATAATAGTAAGTTTCTTACCTGGGTTCAAGTTTTGCCTTACAAAACCGATGAAGCCTCGCCAGGCGGAATTTTTGTTTCTTGTTACTTTTTTCTCATAGAGCAAAATTGAAATAACGACTCAAATTAATTCGACGACATTGTTTAAATAAATTCAATTGTTTTACGCTGGACAAATGAGAATGTGCGCCTCCTCTGACCAATTACCTGCCGCTTCAAATATATAAATAAGATGCAATTCCATGCAAAATCATACTTCTCGCCTCGCTACCTGTGATTGCTGTTGCCTTCTCTGCACCACTAACTAACTACGCCGGCTTTCATACTTGCCTTTAACAGGCTGTGTCATTAATTCGACTGTAATTCAGACACGCCAATCTTCTTTTTGCTGCGCTTCCGGTCATACGTTATCAATTATCTATTAATCGTAGGTGCGCCAGCCAACTCGGTTTTGCCGCAGACCTTCAACAAATCTATTCAAGGCCTTCGAATATCAATTAATACATCCTGTTTCGTCAATTCCATTTGTTCACGTGCATCTGATCAAACGATCACTAGCACACGAGCAGGGTACATCAAATACCTGTGAATATCTCAATGACTCTTTTAAAGGCCTCAAAAAGAAATTGCACCAAACCGATCCTTGTTTTTTTTCAATTTAATATCGTTGCACGACACCCTTATCGGGGCGTTACAGGATGAACAGTTTAAATTTTAACAATATGAAATTAGTCTTTACTTATAAAGTACATCAAACCTTTTGTCTTATCCAAAAGAAAATTCAATTAAATATTATAACAAAGCAGTAACAGTCTTCCTCCCTATAAACAACATTTATCTCTTTAAATCAAGCTTCCCAATCCCATTGTATTTAGCCAGTCATCGAACAACATAGCAATACTACCGCCAGTCGCACAAAATGATGCGTTTCGACATTCCATTGTCATCAATAGAGTACGACGGCAAACTGACTAGCGAGGATCAAACCGTGTTGCATACATTTGGAAAGGAAAACTAGATGTGCGGCTCTGACATCTTGAAGTTTCGTATAAATTGCACCTGGCTGGAAATGTCGGCTGCGCAATTTCTATACAGTCCTTAACACTAAACCTTTGCAGCATTTTGCTACACACACACACACACACACACACATATATATATATATATATATATATATATATATATATATATATATATATATATATATAGGCAATGAAATTAGGCAATAATTGATTGCTCGGGTGGTGATAACAATTTTTTAAATCAAGCTTGCGATCTTGAAGTAAACACCAATTCCATTGTATTTCACCAACCATCGAAAAACAACAACAACAATTTATTTCGTCGATACTTTTAGTCTTGTACATCGGGTTATAAATAATTTCTTGAGATCCCGTTTTCAATCAAAACTTGCGACAACCTAATTAATTAATCAGATGCAATATAAAAATAAAAGAATTATGTAAAAGCGGTTTTGAAAAACAAATGATCCATTAGTTTCACCTGAATAACTTTCTTTCATATTTGTGAGAATTAGTGTTCTGAAATCGTGAGTACAATTAAAATTTTGTCAATCAAAACCAATTTTTACACTCCTAAATTTGTAAAATAAAAATATTCAGTCTTCATCCGTAAATAGCTATAGCAACTTGTCTCATCAATATGATATTGTCTCACATGTTTGGTTAGAAATAGTTCCCTTAAACATTATTTTTCTATCAGATGTTGTGCAAATCAAATTTAACACAAAAAGTAATATTCATTATTATAATTATAAAATTTGGAATTATGTTTTCACAAACTTAGATTGAAGCTATTTTATCTTATTTATATGTGTGCGTCCTGTAATCATGACTGCAATTATATTCTCAGTTTTTGTTTCCATTCAAATGCTGTGCCAAAAAAGTGTAATACTCGAAGCAATGGAATTTATTTAAATGATGAATTGGTTGATTCTTTATTCGCGAAAAAAGTTCGTTTTATGTCCTTGAAAATTTTAATGAACAATATAAACATTACAAATGAGCCGATCCAGTCCTCTTACGCACAGAACTAAAAAATGACCCTTTCACAAATACTCCTCCAATATTTCTTGTCTGAATTAATATTCTCAAGCCGTGTGTGATATCTAATGTTGTACTGCCAAATGTAATTCTCAAATTCAATGAACATATAAAGATGATAATTAATTGAATTTAGTCTTCGCGCAATATGACATTATAAATTCTGTCTCATCCATGAGTCCGTCTTATATTTCTTTTCATATATAAATTTCTCATTTCGTGTTTACAATGAAGTTACGTAATAGCTAAATTTACTAAAAGGAAGGCAACAGTCAATCGATAATTATATTACAGCGGGGTCGGTCTACACTCAATTTAACTTAAACATGCAATCTCAACAACAAGTTTTGGTGCAATTGTTCAAAACATAATAAATACTCAAAACTAATGTATTTTATTAAAATAATTAAAAATGGCATTCATTTTTTTTCACACGAAATGAACTTAACCATTATTTCTCATCCATACGTTTTTATTTCATTTGTCTGTTTGGAAATAGCTTCCCTAATTTTTCGTGCCGCAGAAATTTAATTATCACCGGCATTGAGTATTATAAAGAATCTAAAAATGCGGTATGAGTCTTTATGTCTTAAAAAGGAAACTGTTTTTATTTCTACCATAGTTTAACATCCTATAGAAGTGTTTAGCATAAGGTTTCTAAAAACATTCTTTGGTATGGGGTTTTGTTCAAGCCAAATATTTTACTGGAAGGCAATGCATTTTTTTACGTTGAAATAAAAATGTTAACCGTCTTTCAAACTAAAATCGAAACCTTTTTATCTCAATCAAATGTGTTTCGTCCTATACTTCTAATTAGAAGTAGTATCTTCAAAACATTGTTATAATCGTTTGTTTCAAGCAAATTCATTTATTGGCATAAAGATAAAAGTATAAAATCTTGCGTTAACTCTGAAATCGTAAAAAAATTAAACTACCTCATCTTCTCTAGGTGTTTTCGAAATGTACTTATGGATTGAATTAATTTGCTCATAGAATGTTTCAATGCAAAAGTGTTTAAAAATAACTGTAACATTCAATTTTACACCGTACATTTTGGATTCAGATTTTGGAAGCCTTATTCACCGGACAACACATCCCACAAACAATTTGACAATAATTTTACTTAAAGATTGTAAAATTATTTGGAGGATGTGCTCCTCGTTGAAAAAGGCTTTCGAAACTGCAAGCCGAATTATACAGACGAAATTTTAAGACAGTGGCAGCGAACACATTGTTTGGTAAAACAAGGGCCGGGTAATTTATCTATTATCTGTAATACTAAAAGGCATTGAAACTTTTTTTTAATTTATGAGAAAACTGTATCAGACTTTACCCGAAAAGTCCTAAATTATTTTCTCTCCTGCATTTTTTCTCATCCTGTACGTGTGATTAAAAGCGTTTACGTCAAATCGAACTTTCATTCAAATTATTTGCCCACTAGATTTGTTACTTAAAGCTAATGATATTTGTAAATGATATAAAGAAGCGGATGTATGCTTCGTCCACAACGGTATAACAAAACATATCTCTTCGTCAAGTTTCTGCCTTTTATCCTTGTTTAAAAATTGTTTATTAACACCCTGTTTGCAATAAATTGCCTATCCTACAAATTTTGAAAGCCAATGACATTGGCCATTTTTTTTACTTATAAACGAACTCACCCAGTCATCACTCACAGCGAACGGAACCATTTTATCTCTTCCCTTCGTGTTCCATCTATATTTATGTTTAAATTTAATTTCCGCAAACTGTACTTAAAATCAAATTTTGCACCATTCAACTTTAATTCTTAATTTAAATGAACAGCATGTACCTAACATGATTTCTTATCATTTTATACATATAATGACAAATCCATTTAACCGTATTTTTATAATTTTTACGTGCAATAAATCTGGTTTGAATAAACTTTTTTCAATCATTTATACATATATTATAGCTCGCGGTAGTTCTGTTATGCTGTTCGAAGACTGGTTAAATACAATGTGATTGGTGTTTACTTCAAGCACGCAAACTTGATTTAAAGAATTCCTTCAATCATGTTTGCACCCGAAATTTGTTCCGACAAAATTAAAAATTCAAAAGCAATTGGCATGACAAAAATGAAAAAATGCGAGTTTATTTTGCACCCATTAAATACTGAACGATTTTTTCTCATTCATACGCTTCGTACTTCACTTCCTGTAAGGATAAACTTCCTCAAATATTCATTAAATCAAGTTTGTAAGTTTGAAGTTACCACCAATCAGATTTAATTTTAGCAGTCGTTAAAATGTATTACCTTTAGATATGTGACCAAAGCCGCAAAAAGTTAATATTCATGACTGCAAAGAAATAGTACAGCCGACATTTTCATTCGAGTGCTTTGTTTGCGAGAGTGCTGGAATTACGAGGCGTATATCTCATTTTGCATCCCAGGTATATTCATTGCGGTTTGATTCTCGCTAATCAGTTTATCGTCGTTCTCAGATGCTTGTCAGTACGTGTGCCTGATGGTAGCTTTGTTACCTTATTCTATGACTGGTTAAATACAATAGGATCGGTGTTTAATTCAAGCTTGCAAACTTTATTTAGATAGTTGTTCCCACTAAACGTGCAATCAATGATTGTTTATTTCTAAAATATTGTTTGCAATCAATAATGATAGAATCTGCATATCTTACATTGTCATAATGGTGACCAAGCAGAACTCTGGCAAAATATTTATTGACTACAGTAAAACAAGTAATTTCGAAAATAACAAAAGCATATATAACACAAAAACAACTGTTAGACGAGTTACCTGGTGACAAGTATTACTTAGTTCATGCAGGGTGAACCAAAAATTTGCGTATGCTGCCATACACCTATGCTTAAACCCACAAGCAAGGATGTATTAGACTGGTGCTGAAAAGTTATACAAATTTAGATCAAGAATAATCAAATTGCAAACATCACTCTGGAATACAATAAGAATAACACATAAAAATACACAGACATGCACAACGACACATACGCACTGAAAAACCAACAAGAAAAAGGATTAAAACAGAAAATAAGATTAGACGTCATGCGCATATTGAAACGAAAACTGAGAATGCATTTAAATGAACGAACCTAATTTTTGTGGGGTATCCTCAAAATAAGCTGGTCATTATTCACATTATAAATTCAGTTTGTTATTAAATGTACTGTCTCCTCCATATATAAATAAATAATATACAAAATTTAAATTTTATTGGACACGGAGTGTTTTCTTTTTGATATTAAATCTTTGTAAAACACATATCAAATATGTGTGACACCCGTTTTATTTGACATTCAATGGTTTAGCGAAATATTTTTAAATATAAACAAAAATGTACTTTTACAATTTCCATTGTGAATAAGTTATCGGTCAACAAAAAAGCAAACGTAAATCATATATTTCGAATATTTATACCCGTCATGTGCATGAATATCATACGTTAATCGTTTTTGTCAATGAGGGTTAAATTATAGTGCTTCGAATTGAGAATCAATTGATTTAACAAAATTTTTCCAGCGATATCGCGTGAAAATCATTTTCAAGATGGTTTTTGGGAAATATCCAAGCAGTTGAAAAGTGCTATACGCATATCATAAATCATTTTCTCACATTAAAGTTTTTGTTCGCAAAACTTTCAGCAAAGTGAAAATTGTTCCTTGCGTAGTCCTTAAAATATCTTTAAAAATCTACAAAATATTTTTAGTTTATTGTTATTATTGTTCATCTTTGAATAAACACAATTATTAAAATTTTTAATATATTATCTTATCTTCATTTATTTTAATCATTCATATTTAATCATATTTTGTGTATATATTAAGGATAGGTCATCCGCTAAAATCGTTTGCCGTTAAATGATTTAAATCTGATGGCTGACACACTGATTGTAAATTTGCATATATTTCAAAGCATGGTCTTTTATCGCATTAGTCTCCGTTAATTTTAATAGGCATTGCAATTAGATATATTTTATTTATTATTAATTCTCGATGGCTAGTTTCAATGAATGCATATAATAATTGTCTAAGGTCTTACATACACAGTATCTTTTTTCACGCTGTATAAATCGGATATTAAATTATAATCCACTGGAAATCAACGTACTGCGTATTGAACAAAGTGCAATTCGAAAAATGATCTTCAATTTCTTCAAATGTTTGTACTTCTAGCTGCGATGTTATTATTTAATTAGATAAATGATCCAAAATGACTTATTTGAGGTATGATATTGAGAGCTCAGAAGAGGTGAATTTATATGATAAATCTAGGATAATATCGTCTTACAGGCTATTAGTAAAAGAAAAAATCAACATTGACAAATGTGATATAATTTTTTTGAATAATCAATTTGTCTCCATTGATGGACTTTTGTTTGAAATTTGGTTGGAAACAAGTAAGCGATCTGAATGCATATAAAAAACGCATTAAAATATATTTGTATAAGAAGAATTTGGCTTAGGCGATATTAAGAGGGAATTAAAATGTGGAATAACACGTTATTTACCTAGATAAAATAAATTGATAACGAAATACAATGGAAGTGTGCAGAACAATAAAATGATCATTTATAGCTGTCAGATGACGCAGGCCACAACCAATGTCATTCGGTCTCGTGTATTATGTATTTCTGTCGATTTTTATGAGGACGTCTACATATTTGAAGAAATAGATCATTAAAAATTTGTTTCAACATTAATTAAGAATTTAAAGCCTACATTGGTCTCTTTATAAAACTATCAAGTTGTCCATTCAGTTGCTATTTTCATATTAAGTTTATTAGTTGCTCTATTATTAAGTCACGTATAAATGGTAAAATTACGTTTTTCAATGTTAAGATGGATATTCCAAGTTAGGGCATGTTAGCTTAAAATAAATTTGCATTTATATATAAAGTACAAATCGTCCATGAGATTTATATATATATATATATATATATATATATATATATATATATATATATGGCGATGCAAAAATTAAACTAACAGCTCGAAATTAAAAAAATGAAATGAAATTGCGCATGAAACGGAAATTTTGTGATGGCATTGAAGAATATCAACTGCGCACGTCAAGTTGAAATCAACTTATTTATATAGAATATTTTTAGTTTTAAACATTCTATAAATCATAAATCCTATGCATGCGGAATAGAAAACGAATTTGGGTAGAATAAAAATAGAAGGCAAAAACCCTATCATTACACTTCCAAAATAAATAACTAAAGGCAAAATCTATCCATTTAATTTAAATATCAAATTATCATTTTGCGGGCCTATTTACTAGTAAGTCCTCAAGTTGCTATAATTAAGTTTGCGATGTGGATATAAACACCTGATCCATTATGTGCATATATTTGTCAGTATGAACTAAGCATTGTATAGTATTCAAAAGGTGATTCATCCAGTAGACCGTTTTCGTTCTTATTGGAATCTCATCGCGTACTGTCCAGAATCTGCCGCGGATAGGGCTCTACTTCGGAGTCTGGTGCTTCAACCACTGAGCTATACTGCCGCACAGTAAAAAATTTTTAGTTATGTACAAGCTAATGTTTCTTGGTTCCCTTTCATGTTGTTGGAGCCTATATAGCATCCCTTTCACTTCAAAGTTCCAACTAACCATCTCTAAACTGTCCTTATTGAACAGATACCACTCCACATCGTGAAGTGGTATTGAAATGAACAGTCATATACTTAATTTAGCATTGGTCGCGCGAGCGGTGATAACAATTGTTATATAATATAATAATATATAATATAAGCACCTCACTCATTATGTACATATATTTGTCACAAACTAAGCTTTGTATAGTGTTGGAAAGACAATTCATACTTTAAACGAACATTGGTTGCGTGGGTGGTGATAACAATTATTATAATCAAGGTTGCGGTCTTGATATAAACACCTGACCCATTAATTACTTACATATGTCAGTATAAGCTAAGAATTGTATAGTGTAGAAAAGGCAATTCATCCAGTAGACCGGTTTCGTCCTTATTGGAACTCATCAAGTACTGGCCAGAATTTGCCGCGGACAGGATACGAACCTGGGCACGTCTGCTTCGGAATCTGGTGCTCTAACCACTGAGCTATCCTGCCGCACACTACACCACACAATTTTCAGTTATATACTAACTAATGTAACTTGGTTAGTCAATTTTTCCTTTAGGTGGAGCTCATATGGCATCCATTTAGACCCAAAGTTCCAACTAACCATGCCCAATCTGTCCTTACTGAACAGACACCACATTACATGGGGAAGTGGTATTGAAATGAACATTTATATAATTAAACGAACATTGGTTGCGCGGGTGGTGATAACAATTATTATAATCAAGGTTGCGGTCTTGATACAAACACCTGACCCATTAATTACTTACATATGTCAGTATAAACTAAGAATTGTATAGTGTAGAAAGGCAATTCATCCAGTAGACCGGTTTCGTCCTTATTGGGAACTCATCAAGTACTGCCCAGAATTTGCCGCGGACAGGATACGAACCTGGGCACGTCTGCTTCGGAATCTGGTGCTCTAACCACTGAGCTATCCTGCCGAACACTACACTTTACACAATTTTCAGTTATATACTAACTAATGTAACTTGGTTAGTCAATTTTTCCTTTAGGTGGAGCTCATATGGCATCCATTTAGACCCCAAAGTTCCAACTAACCATGCCCAATCTGTCATTACTGAACAGACACCACATTACATGGGGAAGTGGTATTGAAATGAACATTATATAATTAAACGAACATTGGTTACGCGGGTGGTGATAACAATTATTATAATCAAGGTTGCGGTCTTGATATAAACACCTGACCCATTATTACTTACATATGTCAGTATAAACTAAGAATTGTATAGTGTAGAAAAGGCAATTCATCCAGTAGACCGGTTTCGTCCTTATTGGGAACTCATCATGTACTGGCCAGAATGTGCCGCGGACAGGACTCGAACCTGGGCACGTCTGCTTCGGAATCTGGTGCTCTAACCACTGAGCTATCATGCCGCACACTACACTAAACACAATTTTCAGTTATATACTAACTAATATAACTTGGTTAGTCAATTTTTCCTTTAGGTGGAGCTCATATGGCATCCATTTAGACCCAAGGTTCCAACTAACCATGCCCAATCTGTCATTACTGAACAGACACCACATTACATGGGGAAATGGTATTGAAATGAGCATTTATATAATTAAACGAACATTGGTTGCGCGGGTGGTGATAACAATTATTATAATCAAGGTTGCAGTCTTGATATAAACACCTGACCTATTAATTACTTACATATGTCAGTATAAACTAAGAATTGTATAGTGTAGAAAGGCAATTCATCCAGTAGACCGGTTTCGTCCTTATTGGGAACTCATCAAGTACTGGCCAGAATTTGCCGCGGACAGGATACGAACCTGGCACGTCTGCTTCGGAATCTGGTGCTCTAACCACTGAGCTATCCTGCCGCACCCTACACTACACACAATTTTCAGTTATATACTAACTAATGTAACTTGGTTAGTCAATTTTTTTCTTTAGGTGGAGCTCATATGGCATCCATTTAGACCCAAAGTTCCAACTAACCATGCCCAATCTGTCATTACTGAACAGACACCACATTACATAGGGAAATGGTATTGAAATGAACATTTATATAATTAAACGAACATTGGTTGCGCGGGTGGTGATAACAATTATTATAATCAAGGTTGCGGTCTTGATATAAACACTATACAATTCTTAGTTTATACTGACATATGTAAGTAATTAATGGGTCAGGTGTTTATATCAAGACCGCAACCTTGATTATAATAATTGTTATCACCACCCGCGCAACCAATGTTCGTTTAATTATATAAATGTTCATTTCAATACCACTTCCCCATGTAATGTGGTGTCTGTTCAGTAATGACAGATTGGGCATGGTTAGTTGGAACTTTGGGTCTAAATGGATGCCATATGAGCTCCACCTAAAGGAAAAATTGACTAACCAAGTTACATTAGTTAGTATATAACTGAAAATTGTGTGTAGTGTGGTGTGCGGCAGGATAGCTCAGTGGTTAGAGCACCAGATTCCGAAGCAGACGTGCCCAGGTTCGTATCCTGTCCGCGGCAAATTCTGGCCAGTAATTGATGAGTTCCCAATAAGGACGAAACCGGTCTACTGGATGAATTGCCTTTTCTACACTATACAATTCTTAGTTTATACTGACATATGTAAGTAATTAATGGGTCAGGTGTTTATATCAAGACCGCAACCTTGATTATAATAATTGTTATCACCACCCGCGCAACCAATGTTCGTTTAATTATATAAATGTTCATTTCAATACCACTTCCCCATGTAATGTGGTGTCTGTTCAGTAATGACAGATTGGGCATGGTTAGTTGGAACTTTGGGTCTAAATGGATGCCATATGAGCTCCACCTAAAGGAAAAATTGACTAACCAAGTTACATTAGTTAGTATATAACTGAAAATTGTGTGTAGTGTAGTGTGCGGCAGGATAGCTCAGTGGTTAGAGCACCAGATTCCGAAGCAGACGTGCCCAGGTTCGTATCCTGTCCGCGGCAAATTCTGGCCAGTACTTGATGAGTTCCCAATAAGGACGAAACCGGTCTACTGGATGAATTGCCTTTTCTACACTATACAATTCTTAGTTTATACTGACATATGTAAGTAATTAATGGGTCAGGTGTTTATATCAAGACCGCAACCTTGATTATAATAATTCATCCTTTAGTCCGGTTCCGTACTTATTGTGAACTCATAAAAATTTGTATCTAAATTGTGAAAAATCCTGCCGACCATCCAATAACATATGTAGTAATAAATTTATATTTTAAAAATAAGCTAAGAAATATTTTTGAGAAGCCGTCTAAGGCTTGCGCGAAGATTACCAATTGTGTACCAATACAATTTGCCTAACAGTAGCGGGACTTGTGAATTAAATCTACGTCGAAATTCTGCGAAATTTTGGCTCATCTAATATGTTAATTATTGAACAGATAAGAAAGTTCGTCCGCATCCAGGTACTTCTTTTGAGGTAAATTCAAATATATTTTCTTTTGTCCTGTTAATGTTCGAATAAGCTTGAAATCATCCATATAATTTTAAAATGTCATATTTAAGTTGCCTTAAAGTTGTTATATTAATAAAGAGAGTACTGCAAAATACATTTCTTCTATCTTAACTTAAACTGCTCTGAAATGATAAGAGCTTATTTTATAATTAAGCTTTGCTAAACTTATCAAATGATGTTTCGAAAAATGAACAAATAATATCACAATTTTTTGACAATTTGCTGAAAACCTCGGAATACTACCTATTTGTAATGTCTTCCGCTAATTGGAAATGCGTTGTATTCATAGTAATTGCTCAATCATTTTGAAGGCTAGCATTATATTTTCAAACAAATTACTTTAGTTAAGAAAACTCGTCACTTAGTTCGAACATATTTACTTTGTATCAAATTTAAAAAAAAATTAACATGCCTAAATTATTAAGGAAATTTATTTCAGTTTTCATCAGATACTTTATAGATATGCTGCAAAAATTCTAATTTATAGCATATAAACTAAACGTTAGTTATGTATAATTTTCAGAATGTCTCATAATAAGACCTTATAGGAAGTTTAAAATGACGTTAGGCGTTACATTTCATTATAAAATACGAATAATAAAATAATTTCTTTTCCGTAGATAAGCCGGCTTGCTCCGAATTTTGGCAGTCTTATTTCACTTTTGATTTATTGGTTGATGTCGAATAGCTATTTATGCAAATATATGTAAACTTATGATGAAAAAATATACAAACAATGTATTTTGCTCACATATTTGTTCCAAGTAATAACCAAAGCGAAGTGAAGAAAAACTTGCTTCTTTTCATATTCCTAGCTTTCATAATGGCTTCCGTATTAGGTGAGGTAAAAAGGTATTTTGTTCAGTACTCAAAATAATTTAAGCGCTCTTTCTTCTTGATAATCAAATTTTAGAAAGCTACCACAATTTTAAATGGGTAAATCGATATTGATGCAAGATTAATATGGATCCAACGTCGTTACATACGATATCGGTCAACAGTGGTCGGATTCGTTATTACGCAACGATACGTAAATTGCAATCCGATGCATGCTTATGCAATGTACACGGCAAAATGTCATTGATGCACGCATTTTTGCGTTTACTATCTGTTCACAACAAGGTAAGATCACAACGTCTAGGATTCACTTAATATTATTTTACTAATGGAAAAAATTGGATGGCGCAATGTTATATGCAACTTACAAATAAAAGTCGTTTAAAAGTGCGCTTAAGTACTATAGGCGAATATATTTGTAAATGTTGTGGCTATGGCAAAAATTATTTTAAAAGTAATTTATTTTGAGTTGAAACATATCCACAATTTAAAACTTAAGCACATCCGTAAAGTAATGTCTAATTAGATACAATTATTTAGCTGGATATAATCGAATATTGCCGCTGTTTTAAACAGAACATGCGATCATGGTGTACCCTTCAAAGTAAGGTCGTTTGACGTTTTGCTAAAGAGTTTGAATGATACTTTTTGGACTCCAGTGACTCTAGACTACTAAAAATGTGAGTCATATATCGGATTTTTGATATCGTATGTTTAAATTGGCGTTTGATCCTCATTAGTCTGATTTTGGTCGTTCCGGAGTAAAGTTCTTGCAAGGTGTTCCAGTCTACAATTTTGATTTTTTTTGCCACTGGCTAAATAAAATAATAATTTTTTTTAATCTCAAATTCAAAACCTTAATTTGAAGAATTGTTGTCACCCCAAGGAAGTCAATGATTGTTTAAATTTATATATTAAATACTTACGGCACATGCTGCCAAAATTTTCATTGGCAGAATACACAATGTCAGCCAACATTTACTTTGTATATAGTATATATGTGCTGTTCGGTATGATCTTTGTTATTTAAGTTGTCGTCATGATTTAAGACGAACATGGTAGGTCTAAATGCGTTATTACACGCGCCTTTTATTTTTTTATATATTCTACGACTAGTTAAATAAAATATGATTTGCGTTAATTCAAGGGTTGCAAACGTGATTCAAAGTTTATTTATCACCTTGCGGGCAATAAATGATCGTCAAATTTATAACTGAAATAAATGCGGCAAAAGCTGTAAATAAATCCTGTTTTTAAATTCATAGAAAATGTTCAGTTGACATTTCCAGTAAGGTCAAATATTTGCGAGACTCCTCAAGGAGGAGCCGCATACATAATTTGATCCTCGTAAGTCAGTTAGTCGTCTGGACTTGAAAATTAACACGCCAGGTTGAAACTCGACATTGGGTGTGACTAAAAGTAATTTTGCCATTTTGAGCATTATTCTGGCATATTGTAACCCAAATACAACCGAGTTTTATAAACGACACTATAGTTTTTAATTAAGATTAGTGTTTAGAACGTATAGAGCAGAATTAGTCGGCATGTAAAATTATCCTTCCCCGATATTAGGCCAAAATGCCAAACAGACATAAAAATTGTTAGGAATTAACCGCTCAACTTTAATCTCCTATACTCGATATACATACAAATAATGTTGCTACCGTGTAACTAAATTTAACGCACTCAAAAATCTTAGAATTCACTTTAAATATATTATCGATATGCAGCTGTATTTTGTTTACCATACAAAGATGGGACAGAAGTGTCAAAGCAGTTTTTTCACGATTTTTAAAAAAATAAAAATAATATTTGTTTTAATACAATACTTTATGAACATGCACACATTTACGATAACATGTAACAGTAATTAAATGAAAGCATGTTTCGAAGTAGCATATTAATTAAATCAAGTTTGCTATCCTGATATAAATATATGACTTATTATGTACATAAATTTGTCAGCATACATTAAGTATTGTATAGTGTGGAGAAGAAATTCATCCAGTTGACCGGTTTTGTCCTTATTGAGAACTCATCAAGTACTGTCCATGGATTGTCGCTTTCAGGGCTCGAACCTGGGCAAGAATGATTCAGAATCTGCCCCCCTGCCGCTAAGTGGCATATTGTCTAATAATATACAGCCAAAATATGTTTTAAGGGCTTTTTCACGGGCAGAAATGTGGTCGACTAAACCTCTACAATAAGTTCATTTCAGAAAATTATGGAATGATTTGTAAATCTTTTCTCTGCTTCTACTTCGGAATAAGAAATGTGGCTGGCTCCATATATTCTTGAGAATTCAAAACCTTTCATTATCGTGAGTCAGCAGCCTGATATTTCCCTTTCGTACGTAGCGTATTTTGAGATACAATGCTGCAAGAGTGAGTCCCTATAAAACCAAATATTAAGTGGTTTAAAATACAAAACTCGCTGAAATAAAATTTGTCAAATTGAATAAATGTTCGATATTCACTTGTATTTTGAAAAAGTTAACTTATGAAAAAATTTATAGCTATGCACTCATTTTGATATTTGTTCACACAAAAATGCCTTCACATAGGATTTAAAAGCACGTTTTCTTTAGTTAAAATCGCAACTCCGTAACCATTCTAATTTTCGAGGTTTGAACCAAGACTAAAACCAATCTTTTATATTTTGCGTGATATAATTATCATTAATAGTAACCATATTTTTTCCTATCATTAACTACTTGAAAGATCATTTTGACGTTCATTTGCCTTTTCTTTATAATAAATTAGTTAACACTTCGACAATAGTCAAAATCAACCAGAATAACTAAAAAAGTACTGCTATGCTAAATGGACATGGAGAAACCTCTGTAAATAAGATTCTAGTTTAATAGCTGCCTATTTAAACCTGCAGCCAAGATTAAATACACTTTATAACGTTTTCCTAATCATGTGTTTAAATTAACAATGTTTAAATTTCCTGTCTACAAAATTGTCTAATTCGTCTCAAATATTTAATTTGAAGATTCTTACCAGCTTAATGTCAAACACGAATCTGACTAAAAATGGACACAGTTTTCCAACTACAAGAGCCACGTTTAGTGTTTCATTAAAAAGAATAGATTTCCGATTCCATTCACGGAAATGATAAAGGGTTCACGCTATCAAAGAGAAAATATAGAAGTTATGTTCCAACATTAAAAAACGTTTGACTTTCAGATCATTCAGATAAACAATCAGCCTGAACTTCCAATTAGCAACTTTAGAAGGAAATTACCATTTTTGAATCTGTAAAGAAGCGCGATTGCTTATAAGATTTTTATTGTTTTGTAAAAGGTAAAAGTGCTACTGTTGATCTCGGGTATTTGAAGAAAATAAGCCAAAAGAGCCAAAGTAATCAGTTCTTTTCTAATGCTAGCAAAAGTACGCATAATTAAATCGCCCGCCAAAAACTGCATAGCCGAGAGGGTACACATAGTTTCGTTTACATTTATCAAATTCCAGTTGTATCAATCATGAGTTCCTTTTTTTATTTTGTATATATAAAATGTTCTGAATTAAGTTTCTTCAACTTTCTATTGTGAATTTAAATGATTTTTTTTTAAATTAAGTTTGAAGCACGAAAATTTCTGTTCGTATCTATAAACCAAACGAATGTGTTCCTTTGTCGCATATTCAGATTCCATGTAAGGAACACATTTATAGTCTTATGTACAGTTTTAAATATTTACATTCAATCCTCGTAAGGCAGATTGTCCTCCTAGTACGCTATCGAAAATAAAAGTACAAAACTCATTAATATGTGATTATTATGTTACATAGTCAATAGTAAACGGATATGACGCTACTTGTCAAATCATTTTACATTTATGCCGATGAAGGGTCAAATAATATTAATTCTGAAATCCATAAACCTAATCAACTATTTCATTTTAAGGTATGCTGTATAGTTAATATGGAGCTAATGAAAATATTTATCTACACACGTTACGGTCACTAGGTAACCGGCTAACCAAATCAAGAATAAGAAAAGAGGCTTTGTTGAATTGAAAAATTCAGCAACGGATTAATCAAATTTAACCTTATGATAAATTTTATGAAGCCAATCAAATAAATAGCTGCTAATATGAAAACGATTCTTGTTTAACGTAATTCTAACAACATCCACACCTGGAATTTTGAATGAATAGATTTTCATATTTTGTTACTTGGATGTTTGGACTGTAGGAAATTAATATAAATTCCCCTATTTGACTTGGACAACTAAGTAGGTTTTCGTAAAATTTATACATATGCGTAACGCACGTTGTGACTTATAGTTTAGTTTAAATGGGGCATCCAAATATCAATCAAAAGTTATGTCTACATGCGCAATCATTTATTTTTTAAAATATGAATATGACCGATCTAATTGCAGTGCATTTAATAATACACAAAATTTATTTTAGGTCAAATAATAAAGGGTAGTTAATTTTCTTCGTGTATCATTTACTTCCAAAACTCATATTTCTATGAATCAAGCATTTCCATTGCATGTGAATAGCATTTTTAAATAAAATAAACCTAGCCGACGTAAAACTTTTATAAAAAGACATTGATCTGCATATTTGCTTTCTGCATGATGGAATCAATGATAACGTTTATACAAAAAATGTTAAATATAAAGTTACATTGCATGTAGAAATACTTTTGCTACCTTGATTTTATATTTAAATTTGCACAATTTTCATTCATTTGATTTTTATTAAAATTTAGAATAAAAAATAATAAATAATGCAATTTTTTTCATTTGTACAATGTTTCTCTCGTACAATATCACTTAAATCTAAATAATATCGTAGTTATAATACTAGGTGGTAGTCAAATTTTGAAGTTCAATATTACTAGACAAATGCTTTAACAACATTAATTATTTGTCAATTTTTATATTTTTGATTTAACCGCAAATTTTTATGCAGAAAAGCAACATGAAGTTTAAAATTTTATAACAATAATATTAAGAATACAAAATACATTTTTTATGCCATAATTTTTAATTTTTGCTTTTATTGTCTTTATTATTCCAATCAAACAATGATCTAATACACCGGCTTTGTTATTATTCTTATTAACCATATATTTTTCAGTAAAATTAGGCAACAGCAGTAGTTGGAAATATTACATTTGTCTTTTTTAGTGGCAGCAAACGATTAGTATATATATATGAGCAATTTTAGTAGTAGACAAAGCAGTGAAATTTTAAACAGTTATGGAGTTTTAACAACTATTTTATAATTAATCTTGCCACTAGTTTATGTGAATTTAGAAAGGTGATATTGAATTATTCTAGTCTTAAATGTTAGAAAAATGAAAATATTGCGCATTCGGTAATAATTATAATTAATAACAGCATATCCGAGAATATTAAAAAATGTCAAGCAATGAATGTTTGTACCTATTATCCTACATCCGCAAGGGTTTTCAAATTTAATCAGTGAGTGAATCACGTAGAAAAAGTTACTTAGTTACATCATTCCCAAACGATTGCGCGTAGCGAAAGTTATCAGTGTCATTCTAGAAATATTGAAAAATCTAGAGATAAAAAATGCAATTATACCTCTTGCAAATCACCTAGCTGCAAGTTCCAATAATCTGCTCTGCGATGATTTCAATGTTAATTTGTATGTAACGCTTGCTTCCAAACTTGGCAGTCGTTACTCTTTTAGTATCAATCGCGGTATAGTCAGATTTCAGTTTCACCTAACTTGTTTGCTACACGAATGTTATGTCGTTTCGGTGCTTCGAAGAATCCTATATGTAATAGATTACTGCCAAGGTACTTCATATTTAACATTTTACTTCAATGCAGCTATTTGTTATGTGTATCGCCGGCAGACTACATCTGTCGGCTTAGACTCACTGAATCGTCGTTTGATACAGGAATGTCCTCAAAAAGTTTTGTGGCGCCAGAATCTAAATTTAATTACCGAAAATTTTTACTTCCGTGAGGCATATCCGGCCAATAATTTCATCTTTTTCGTGTTTAAATTAAAATTCTAAGTCCAGACAGATTTGGATAATTTTAGTCTAAAGTGAAAAATAAATTCGGCATTGAATCATATCGTGTTCATAAAACACCACCAAAGTATAAAATTCTGAAAAGCAAAATGGCCATGTTGAATACGTCATAATCGAAAAAACGTGGAGCACATGTAGAAGCAAGCGCACAATATCGCACATTCGCATTTCACTGATGAAATTTAAATTCGCATTCAAACGTACGTTGATTATTTAACTAATTATTAAAGATTTATTAACAGTGTGTAACAGCTTTAGAGCATGGAGCATTTAGAGTAGAATCGAAAAAAAATTTGGAATAATTACGTGCCAACCAATTGGGTTACCAAGCGTTTTTCGAGGTTAGAGAAAATTAGATTTAAACAGTGCGGAAGCTGTCAATTGCAAACAAAAATATTCACACGTTAACTAAAAATAAAACACTGAATTTCAAATATGTGTATGTGCGCGAGGGTTTTTCTTTGCGAGTAAGGTTCTCATGTCCTCTCTATTGTCGCATTATATTTGTAGATAATCCAATTTCTGAAACCTCATCTTTTCAATATTTACTTCATAAAGTGTAAAATATTTCAATCGGCATGGTTCTGGTGGAAATCAATTAGTCTTTTGTGACAGTTCTGCATATACCTATTTTACAATGACGATAGTTTTAAATATACGATTTTTTCGAAATTTAAATTAATATTATTTGGCTTGACTTGATACTTTGTGCTGTTTTGAAATGTACATTCCCTTAAGCTTAGAATGTTAACCCACGTGAAAAATTAGTGACATTCACTTAATAGACAATAGATTTCGTTTATTCCACAAATGAAAAACTTCTTATTCTATTATGAATTGATTAGCAGTCACCATTCTTTATCTTCAAATTAAAAATAATGCTGGCTTTATGCGTATAACTTAAATGCGTCTATACACACAATATGCAGATTTGTATGTAATAATAACTTTGACTAATTGAGAGTGTAAATTCATATAAAAATTAAAAACGCATAATTACCTTTTTTCCAATATTTGCCGTTTCTCAGTAAATAAACGTTAGCATACAGCCAGGAATTTTACGCGTTCACCTTATTAATAGGCATAATTTACATATGGGCTATAAAGAATCAGGCCTCTAGCGATGTATCCATTTTTCCACTTAAAGAGAATAATTCACCGCTGTTCTACAAGTAGATTCCATATATATTTTCAAAAGCACACATGCAAGAATAAGTTCTGTAGATTAATTTTGGGCCTGTCAAAGTGCTTAGTATTTAAAAGCACATAATTTCCTATCAAATGCCCTAATTGAGTCACGGTTTACCTAAAATTACTGTCCAATTGTTCTTTAAGTCCTTTTCTTCAGGAAAAAACGATGGGTTTCTGTAAGACGCAAGCCAAGCAAATTTGGATTTGACAACCTGTTTGAAGTCAAGTACAATGTATTTTGGAGTAAAAGAGGCAGTATTTAATTATAACAGATGCACACATAAGGTATAACAGCATTACGGCTAGACGCCACACAAATTAATATTAACTAAAATCTTCATATTATACATAATTTATAATTATTTTATTTATAATAAAAATAATTTATGGATAAATCATTATGCTTTATTAATGAATTCAATCACTTACATATATTAATAACAATTGAACATTAATCAATTGCGCGGGGAGTATAAAAATTAATTCAAACTAAGTTTGTGAGTGCGATATAAAACTACTCACGTGTGTCAGCAGGTATGACTGACGGTAGCTTTGCTATGTCCTGCTACATGTTGAGTAAAATGGCATTGATGCTTAAATCAAGCTCGCAAACCTGATTTAAATAAATATAGCCTCCACTCACACAATCAATGATTGCTGAATAATATATATATAGCGAAAGTTAACGCTTGCGAACACAAAAATTGTGTAGCCGACATTTCCAGTCACGTACAATTTATTTTGGTTTAGTAGAGATGAAATCCCCATATTTATTATGCATTTTTAATATATTCAGTGCGGTTTGACACGCCTAGTCAGTTTATTGTTTTGCTTTGATTATGTTTATGGAAGGACGCAAAGCGTATATGCATGTAACTAAATGTAATCATGCTATGTTGTACAGCCAGTAACAAGAAATGGGACTCGTGTTTGTAAGTAGTTTGTAAACTTGAATTAAGTAGCTATTTTCACTGTACACACAGTCATCGATTGTTTTGTTTTATGGCTTCTGGATATATAGCGGATGTTGCAAAAACTTATATTTGTGATTACGTAGAAATTTAGCAGTGGATGCTTTCAGTTCGTTATAATATATTTCAGATTACGAGAGGTGAGGTCCGCATATTTTTTGGTTTTCGTATATGCGCATTGAGGTTTTATGTTTTCTAGCCAAATTCCCGCCGTGCTGTGATGGTGATCATGGAAGTTTGAAGTGCGTCAATACGTGTAACTCATGATAGTTTTGCTATGTATAGCGACTGGCTATACACAATTTCAATTGTCTTTATACAAACCTTGCACCTGGTTATAAAGAAATTGTATCGCCAACCACGCAAATAATAGTTTAAATATAAATATATGGTGCATGCTGCTAAATATTAATATATGTGAGAGAATAGGAAATAGGTATTCGAAATTTGAAGTGTTGCACAAATCGTGTAAAATAGTTACGGGTGACTACAGCATGTCCTTCTTTTACTTTCATGATATATGCAGTGCGATTATCATGCAAGTTTGAGTTGCATCGGTAATTTAGACTCACGGTCAACTTGTTATTTTTGTTCGAATTGTTAAATTAAATGGGATTGGTGTTTATATATATCTCGCAAACTGGACTTAAACACATTTTATCACCTCGCGCTCAATCAATGATCTTTTTATTGTAATAATAATTATGTTCGTGACAAAATAATAATTAATTTAACAATAATTGATTGCGCGGGTGGTGGTATTAATTTTTTAAATCAAGTTTGCGAGCTTGAAGTAAACACCAATCCCATTGTATTTAACCATTCATCGAACAAAATAACAAAACTACCGCCAGTCGCAACGCACTGACGCGTTTCAACCTTCTATGATCATCAGGTATTTGAATAAATAATCATATTTTACCTTTAACCAAAGACCTGCATTCTTCGTAACATTAGTATATTGTTAACTGAGTTACACTAATATGTTTGCAACAATGCATACCTAATAACAAGTTAGCTTGACAAAAACACGAAGAATGAACAAAAGGCAAACTATTGTGACACAGGCGTACCGTGTTTACTGGTGGCTCAGTAATACGAGCCGTCACCATGTCTATTATCCGCCAAATATGTTGTCAATAAACGTAAAACTGTTTAACTGTGAAAAATTCTACACATTTTTGTATTAAAGCAGTGGTAGAAACACATTCATTCTAAGTCTGTGCAACGCGGCCTTTTTAGACAACTGTCTAAATTTAATAAAAACTAAAGCTTTAAAGACTATCAGCACTGATTTTCACCACATCTGAGGGCCAAATACATTCAGTAAAATCTTATCTTATGACCACAATTTATTTATAATTAAACTAAGTGAGTGCAAATGCTTAACGCGATTAAATCAACATAAGCCTAGGTATGAAATGTAGGCACTTTAATCCGCTACAAATATTAACATATAGGTCCCTGTCCAGTAACCAATTTCCGCGATTATATAAACATAAAATCAAACATAACTAAAATAACACCAGATTCCGAAGCAGACGTGCCCAGGTTGGAGTCCTTTCCGCTGCAAATTCTTGCCAGTAAATGATGAGTTCCCAATAAGGGCGAAACCGGTCTACTGGATGAATTGCCTTTTCTACACTAATCAATTCTTAGTTTATACTGACATATGTAATTAATTAATGTGTCAGGTGTTTATATCAATACCGCAACCTTGATTATAATAATCCGGGTCATTAATTTGGTTTCCCTATTGTCACTTATCCTCTACGACTCTGGTCAGTTACCTTAATAAAATTTACAATTTTTCGACGCGTTTTCTATTAGCTAACTACTTTTTCTCCACATCTTAAAGTCGTTAACCCAATTAAATTATCGTTAATATAGAATTATTTCAAAGACAGTGATATATGTAAAAGCGTCATACGGCTTATCATTATTAAACTGCATAAGAGATCGATTTCGTACAGAATTGGTAATTACGCTTCTTGTTCTGAAACAAGTTCATATGGTCTTCTTCAAGATTCGATCTTGGTATCGAAAATGTCGAATATACCTGTTTTGTAGTAACAGAAAGGTTATCAAAATATCCACTCCATGCTTGAAATTATAGCGGATGATTTATTGCTGCTATTCACATTTCCCACTCATTATGTATAGGCTCATTAGTAAACTGAAATTCTTTCGTAAAGCAAATTCTTCGATTATTATAATCAAGGTTGCGGTCTTGATATAAACACCTGACCCATTAATTACTTACATATGTCAGTATAAACTAAGAATTGTATAGTGTAGAAAAGGCAATTTTACACTATACAATTCTTAGTTTATACTGACATATGTAAGTAATTAATGGGTCAGGTGTTTATATCAAGACCGCAACCTTGATTATAATAATTGTTATCACCACCCGCGCAACCAATGTTCGTTTAATTATATAAAAATTCTTCGATTTGTGGAATTCATGGCTCGCACTATTAATTCAGCAATTATCAGATTTTCCCACATCTTTAGCATACGGCGTGTCCGTCTTCGTGATGGCTGGATTGTGAATAGTCCCTTCACTCCAAAGGCTTTCACAGCATTAGTACTAATCAATGCAAATGTTGATGGATCCAATCTTTCTGACTTCGTTTTACGTTTAAACACTTCTCTTCCATTACTTTTATCAGAAACTAAATTAGATTGCCGATGGAGTTACTGCAAGTGAATTACCAAAACTTCAAACAACAGTTACAAATATTAGACCAACCTTCGGAATGAGGAGATTAATCATCAGCCAGCCATGACGAAGACGGTCGCGGCGTGTTCTTGAATATGAGGAACTGTCGGATTATTGCCGAACTAAGAGTGCAAGTCTTGCATTGTTTGTTGAATTTCTTCGAGCCCACTCTCTTCAATGCGACACTAAGTCGCTCTCGGGCTATCTACACTTATTACAAATCCCAGTGTTTTTTTAAAAAAATGTCTCCTCTTATTCGAAAGCCCTCTGCAATATTATCTCTCTGGTCATTTGCCATTCACTTGCATTCTCGTTGTGCTTGATCTAACGCCGAATAAAAAAGGCACACCAAAACGCTTTTCCAACTATTTGTGGGTGTGATTTAAAAGTTGGATAATTTTCTATTTTATGCTTATGTTTCTCATCTACACCTTTCTTTTGGATTGGCCAAATGCAATAGTGTTAGTAGCGAGTTGTACATACCAATGTACATGCGCTGCTTCATGATCATCAATTCGATTAGTTTTGAGAAATCCCGTTTTCGAAAATATGGATTTAACTGTTTTGTCACTAATTTATGCTTTACTATCATGGTGAACACTGATGTTTCCTGCACTTGTACTTAAATTGTCTATTTGACTATATATTTGTTTCCTAAGTATTTTCAAATGTGATCGATGATAGGCTATCAATATGCACTTGCATAATTGCTGTTTATGGCAGCGCATAATCGCGTCGTATTTGTCTTTGGTGTTGTTTTCGCCAATACGATGCCAACTTGGCTTATTTCGGCTTTTTTCGCATAATTATATAGATTACTGGTATTTTTGTGTCTAATTCAATCGCTCGTTACATTCCGAACAGATGTCAAATGTTTATTATTCCATTAGTTTGTGCTAGTTCTACTCAGGCTTTAATACTGATACCATTTTATACTTCTGTCTGGACTATGTGTGTTCCTAAAATGTTTATGAAGCCTTTTTGCGATATCGTGATGTTTGTATCTCGGCTATTATATATTCAGATATTTTCAGACCACCAACATAGTTTTATTGTATTTATTTTCGTAAATTTGTTAACTGTGCGCTTGGTCGTCAATTTGATGAAATAAGATATTGCTTGATTTCGCAAAACAATGCAAGTGTATGGATGGCCTTAGGATATAATAAATAAATGTATCATACTCGTCTATATATTTAACTCTAAATTGATTTAAATCAATAACTCAAGTGGATATTTAATTTAGGCTTACGGACTTGAAGAAAACATACATTAGGTGTTCTAACTAATCGCTGGTCATCACAAAATATCATTTTGTTACATTTTCTACCGCTTTTCGCCATTCCTTGATCAGACTAATTGCCCGATTGTAAATTAGACAAAACTGTGCAAATTAAATGTGTTTCACCGGTTTTAAAAATCAGCAACACAGCTTCAACCCTTTCTAGTCTCAACTGTATCGTATATGAATGAAACGTAGCCGGCAAATGACCAACTGTTAATTGTTTGCTGTTTAAATGCAAACTTGTATCTTATTCATTAGAGAAAATTTTGATTTCTTGAGCTGCAATAACGCTTTTTTAGAGCAAATTTATAACAACTCATCCCAAAATTCCAAAATCCCTGTTTTTATTGAGAAATTATATAACAATTTGCAATTTAAAAGGTTTGTGATTTTGCCAAGATTGAACATCACTGTAAAATGTGGTAATTCATGTCGCAAATTTTGGAAGCTTAGGAGATTATTTGAAATTTTTGCATATATTATATGAAAGCGATCATGAAGTGTTAAATGTACACGAAAATCTCTTCCGAATTTTTTCAATACATGTAAAATTTGCTTTAAATTATTTAAGTACGTTGGTCAATTTTTGCCAATTTTTACTCAGGCATCATAAATTTCAATTTTGATATTTTCTCCAAAACTGATAAAATACGTCTGGACTGGAGTGTGATTTATAGAAATATTATAAAATACTATAAAATTCGATTCGTTATAAAGTATATTAATTAAAAATTTTGTACTGCTCTGTTAAAAGACAATCGTTTCGCGACTGGAAATATATAATTTTCCTGTCCCTTATATCTACCCTCTTCCTTATTACGATTTTTATTTATTATTATTCATATTTATACGTAACTGATTACTTCTCAGAACTAAAAAAATTCGTGTATACACACAGGAATGGCATATGCTCATCTAGTCAGTCGATGGTAGATGTAACTGGATCGCTCTAATTTCACTTTTATGAGTGTATATGTACAGACACATGCACACACATGCACACACATATAAATGATTAATACATATAATTAGTCCCAGTCGCTAATACTTTTATGAACTATTCTGAAAAAATCTGTTGTTAACATCTCCTCTCAAATCAAACTCCTTTGTGAGCTGCCCGGATATGTTTTTAATTTGGATTTATGTTGGTAATGAGCTAGATAAAATTTTAGATTTGGCTAACCAACTAGGATGTAAAAATAAATCAGAATTGACTCAGATTCGAAAGAAATATTTATAGGAAAGATATTTACCCGGGAATCCTCCTAAATTTCTTCTCTAACCATCCTCATGGTATGAAAGTTGGCATTATAAAATCCATTATTTCAAGGAGATCTGAAATAGTGATTTGAATTATATAGATAAGGAATTTATGAGATTAAAGGAAATAATTAAAGTAAACATTTAACCGACAAATATAATATATAGGTTATTAAGGGAGATGCTGTTTAGATTCAAGGTTAAATTAGTAAACTAAGCAAGAATGGAAAAAAGACTAGAAAGCGCAAAAATACGGTTTAGCTTATTCATAGATTGAGCAAAAAAATAAAATAAAATCAGCAAAATGCAATATCGAAGCTGTTTTAAGACAATAATTTACTATATAAAATAAACTACCGAAACAAAAAGAAAAAATAGAATCCCTCAACACATCATTAGTATATGCGATACCTTGCAAAGCTTGTATGCTCAGGTATATAGGCGAAACCAGGTGTCCGATAATGATACGGAGAGGGGAAAACAAGACGGCATGCAAGTACGGAAACATTCAAAAATCAGTTCTAGCCAGGCATTCCAAAGAAATGGGTTGTAAGATAGACGATGCAAACGTATCGCATAATGCAACCGTAACAGAGTAACTAAGCTAATTAGAGATTAGATTGAAATAAAATCGAGCAATGACGTAATGAATGTAATACCAGTAGAAAAATCATTAGACCTTATATTTCATGAAGCCATTATTAGACACTTACTAATCTGCTCAAAAAGAAATATAAGCAAAATCGAGTCAGATTTGTTGCAACTCACATAATCAAATATAACCCAGGATGTATATCAATGAAAGATTGTAAAGTGAAGTGTAGTAGTCTTAAAATAAAAGGCCGTTATCCACTTTTATTATTATTGGATTTTCTTCCTAATTAGAAATATAATGTAATATCCAGAAGGCAATGGACGATATATATATATATATATATATATATATATATATATATATATATATATATATATACTTCTCTCGAAAATAATTGTTTTAAAAACGTAGATATTTTGTGCTTCTCATATTTTCATAATTTGCGGTCACAAAGTTGCCTTTATTTATCTATACATAGGCCTCATTATAAATGAGTTGTGCACGTTTTTACGTCCATTTTGTAAGTTTATATAAGATGAGTTGAAGATAGAGATACACATACATAAATGGATAGTTGCATAAGTTGTTGACTCACACTTTATATAATTGTATATTTAAATTTTTATTTATACATATGGAAATATATCTATATATAATTAATTCTATAATGTGGTTGAATTAGTAGCATGTACATTTTAAGCTATTGTATATCTTTTTTATAGGTTAACTTATACTTTTCCTTAACTTTATCTTCCTTTCTCTCTATATTTGGTCTTAACATAAGAGTCGCTACGGGTTTCATTATCGTTCTCACTTGGTAACTTTCATTGCAGCCTACGTACTTAATTTGAAGCAACAAACAAGTTCGTTGTTTGAATTTAATATTTAATTACCGTGATATCGTAACAATACAGTTATATCACACATGTTTGATGCTTTCGCTCTACCCCTTCAGTTAGCATTCAGCACTCTTGATGAGATAACAGATACCAGGTAGATAATTGTGTCTTTCCATATATTCCATGCATATGCATAAATTGAGTCTAGTGACAGAGACAATTCTTTGTTTCAAACCATTAGTGAATCAAAAATTAAAATACAAATAGATATGTTTTGAAACAAGGTTATTCATTTCCATAAGACTGTTATTGTGATCATTTTATTGTGTCTGATAAGAGGTCTGAAGATGGAACGGGAAATACCGTTCCGAAACGTTGCCCATCAACGAAGAATAAATCATACCTCATTTCCTGTAGTTAGTATGAATGGTATCGAAGCCTACAGAGAATGGGGATTAATCAACGCTCAGCCACCATATAAACGAACTCAATGCGTCATTGTAAATTGGGATCAATCAGATCTTTGCAAAACGGATAGTCCAAATCTACAATCCATGAAATTAAGCTGCGGATACTCTAAATGTGACGCTCGCATTGCGTAATCATTCAAGAAATGTGTGATAAACACTCATTTGATGAAAAGCCAATAATGCTTAAAATATATAAATTTGGGATTCAACTAAAAATTTTAAACTAATTTTACCGATTGACATAATTATTGGCAAATGCTTACTTCGATGAGTTTACCATAAAAAAGGATTCCTCAATATTGTGAAATTCTTGTTTGTTGGGAGTTTACCTTTTGCAATTTAATCAAGCATCTTTCGCTTCTCGTATGTTACCCTACGATTTGAACATTTAATCCAGCATAAGTCCATTTGCTATTCCAAACTTCTTATATATATATATATATATATATATATATATATATATATATATATATATATATATATATATATATATATATATATATATATATATATATAATTAATGCCGAACGGGTTATTATTTCCCAGATATGCCAATTAAAAGAAAGAGAGGTATCGCCTCGCTCAAGCCCCACAACCTTCTGCAATTCATTATCAGATGTCACCAACAAATGACTGGATTCAGATTTTTCGCGAGTGTAGAATGCACTCCATCGTTTCTTGTGACGGATCAATGTTATATGGTTCGAAAGGCGTTGACTACTAAATACACTATAAGATTGTGCGATTGAGTTGAGTACTGGATAGAGAAAAATAGTTTTATTTTAAATTTGTTTGTTAAAAGATTTTATCCCTGGTTGCACATAGCATATCAAAATTCATTTTACTTATACATGAATCCAGATTAACACAAATTTATGCATGACAGATATTTTAACCAAAGAATTCAATGTAATTTTTGTTAATATGTTTTATAACATGTCTGATTATGAAGGTCTACAAAATTTATAATTGCTTTTATATTCCAAATTTTATAATTGTTTAATCGACAATATTTTTGTGTCTTGAAATATACAGACAAATGTTAGGATGGTTGCATCACGTAAACTCATGCGAAATAAATATTTCAATTAAATAATTGTGATACAATCCATACGTGTTTAGTTATTAATTGAAATGAAAACAATAGGAATTTGTAAAAATAAAATTTCCGTACCTGTTTAAGTAATGTCGTAATTAAGTGGGCTGAATTTGAGACAAATCAGTTGTCATATCATTGGAATTTTTGCGCATAATGTAGGTGTCTATGTATGCGTGTAGTTGTGCGTGTTAGTTGGTGGGCGTTGTTAAGTGCGTTAATGTGTGGTGATAAATGCAGAGCCACAATTAGAGAAAGACATTTCCGGTTGACAGTCGGCACTCACCACACTGTAGAGATTTTGTCAACTTTCTATTTTTCATTTTTCTTAATAATTATCCAATGCGCAAGCACATAGCCAAGTAATCTGGCCCAATGTCATTGAGTTAGTTTTGCAATGTCGTACGATATGTTTGTATCACTTCCGTTTGGGATTGAAATGGTACTGAGGCAATAAATCAAACACAAATTTATTCCACTATTACTACTGATAGCATACTATTCATGTTAAGAAATCTTTTCTTGCCAGACCTATTTTTGTTTATGATAACAATTTATACTTATCTTTTCTTACTTTAAATAAATTTGTCTATCACCTTGCATTTCTATATATATATATATATATATATATATATATATATATATATATATATATATATATATATATATATATATATATATATAATTATATATATACTTGTACATACATACATACATGAATTATTTATTAGCTCTGTTACACTCCCCATGTTTCTCGATCTTATTTCAGCCATACCTTCGGAGTTTTTATACTCACTCAGATTTCACCAATCACAAATTGATTGCTCGCGATCTATTGAATATAATTTACTCTAAATTAAAATTAAAATAATTGACAAAACAGAATTTGGCTTTTGAAGGTCGTTCATTGCCGAAACGATGTTGTTGTAGCGAATTAGATAAAAGGGTATCTAGCCTTATTTCTTCAATTTTAACTCAAACATAATGTATTACCTTTGTTTAATACTTTTAGGTGAGGTTTGAGCTTTGTTCTTTTAATGTGACAACTGTATGAATGTTTTGCATGCTTGCTATGTGGGAGGGCTATTTTTCCTGCTTGCTTGAAATATTTTAAGGTTGTGAAGAGAAAATTATTTTGCGCTGTTTTATTTTTTGTGTGTGGTTAAAGGATGAATGTAAACCCCTGTTTGCGCTTTATATGACCGAATATTGTATTATTTTTCTTATTTTTGATTTGCATGTTAAATGGAAAAATGTGAGTGATTCCATTGTTCTAAATTTATTCTGCGATTACCTTCAACTGATTTAGTTAGTTGTTGTCGGGGGTAATGTGTGTTTCTATACCGTTATTTATAACTTGTAAATATTTCGATGATCTCTGGCACATGGTATTGTCGGGATGCGTTTCTACGTAAACTAAATCATGTGTGAATCATGTTCATACTTAAATTGTTTAATAAAATGCGAATTCATATGCCTTGACAGACACAGATTAAATAAACTGCTGTGTTAACTCATCTAATTAATTCTCCACTACAACCTTCAAATATTTGTTATATAACTACTGGAATTATGTCATAATTACCACGAATTTTTATTACTGATATCAATCAAATTCAGAGTGTAATAATTTGCTCGAACATCATGTTTAATTCTCAATTTTGGTTATATTTAACCTAACATGAAATCTGTTGCGTTGGCGCCATGTACAAACTCGTCAACCGTAGTGTCGGCACCATGTAACGACTTGGTAACCATGGCGTTTGTGCAATGTACTGACTGGGCAACCATAGTTTTGGTGTTCTATGCAGGCTCGGTTTAAATTATGTTTAGTGAGTTGGCTTTTCAGTCACATTTCCGGAGAACTGAAATGAAGTTAACATCACCACTGCCGGTATTCACATCCATATACGAGATTGTGCTTTCCAGTTGTCAATATATATAATTCGTTAATGCGACCTTTTTACCCTTCTGGTTATATTTGAATTAACTTGTCACTTAGTACGCAACAACTAATGCATAAAATGATATACGGTGTATAGCGTAGTACTACTCTAAAATGTACGGGCTTAAACTTATCACAAAAGTCATCTAGACCTTACTGGAATGCAAGGTCACTAACAGTACCTACAGGCTTCATATTAGGCAACTGTATGAAATTTGATTTCATTTCCTTGGATAATAAGATAGGTCACCGCTCAAAACTGCTATGTTAAAATGAAAGATCAACATTTTTCACTTTTAATGCAATAGCAGTAAGATAGGATACAAACGATATTTAACTTAAATAATAGAACTTTTCTGATTCGTTTTAGTAGGATTTCCTAATTTTCTATGTTACATAGATGTCGAAACTGTTATTTTGGTTGTTAAATTGAAATGTTTTTTCTGTTTTGACAAACTGCGAAATAGTTTGTCATTTACATTTTATATTAGAGTAATTTTCCCACAAATTTATTCATCTCCTGCACTATATCTGAGAAAAAGAACAACAATTTAGAGATGATTTCCAATAACATTAAATTTCGTTGTTTGTTTTAAAGCGAACACCGTGTGGCGAAGTATTCATTTTCCGCGTTTGTGTTGAATTTGAATTTGAGCTAAACTTATTATGCATCTGCGCAATCTGGATGGATTAGCAGGTGATCTACAGCTTTGAGTCTTCTGTCACAGGGTCATATCTTCTGAAATTATAAGATTCAACTTTAAATATGATTTAGCTCGAGGTAGTTAATTTACTCGCCCAAATGTTACAATCCTAATAACATATCAATATAAACACGCCCCACAATGTGTTAAGTTTTTAAAAAAAGTTAATAAAGGCTACTGAAAGAAATTTTTAGGGCCCCAATTTCAATTTTACCCATTCACATTTCTTATTAAATATATTTTTCTATTTTTCTATGTTATATTAAACTTAAGAATAGATCACTCGCTGAACTTATGATTATGCCCATAACTATAAATTTATAAACAGGCGTAATTTGTCAATTTTTACGTTTGTTCCAGACAACATCAATAGGTAAAACTTTAATTTCGTGAACCAAATATTAACGATTATAAGTAAATACCTTTCAAATAATACTCGATCGAAATTTGTACACGAGAATATACATAATTTTTACATTTAGAAATAAAGAAAGTGTGCGATTTTAGTAAAAAAATGTTATTTTTTCCTAACATATAGATAAAAAATGAATTAGATTTGTGAACCTTATGTAGCCAGAAATATTTAGTTATCAAAAACTAACCGTATTATGCAGCAATACTTTACTCCGTTAGGCGTACAAGCTTTTATTGACCTTAAAGTTTTAGGAAAGCTTAAAAAGAAAATCTGATGCACAATATAAAAAAATCAAATTTTAACTACTGAAATCCAAAGATTTATTGGATTTCAACTGTACTAAACTGTTTATCGCTAAAATTGGACTTGGGGGCTAACTACGAAGCACAACAATCCTATAATTAATGCGAAAGAGCTACAAAATATTTGTTTAAACCTTTCGAAATTGGTAAATTTACCTATTTTACGTGAGTAATGGTTTTATGCTGAGTACCTGGTAAATTCTCAAATTCTTACTGAATTATTTGTTTGTTAGAATTTAATTTTGACATTTTTAATCATTTTTGTAATAATAACTAGTTAATTCGTAAAGTCTGCTATATAAATTTTGCCAATTCACTAGTTAGATACTGTTTGTGGCGGAGAACTAATATATATGCAATTATGTATTAAGTGTTGTGCACCCAGTAACAAAATAGTTAAATTATGAGCAGAATGTGCACGAGGTTATACTTCCATTCATTCGGTGTTTAGTTTATCCTTCTGGCCATAATTAAACAAATTTGTTACTAGGTGCGCAACACCTAATACAAAATTTACTAATTACTCAAGTTAATTGAGAAAATGCAGGTTAATTGAAGTACAAAACGAAATTCTTTATACAGAATTATTTTTTCGACATAATTGTTCAATTGCGCCAATGCACAACCATTTTATGTTTGCAATAAATAATAATTACATTTGCTACGTTAATATGACAAAAAGTTGGCAAGTATCTATAATATGGAAAACGTATCTGGGTACCAATTTTAGATCGTTAGCCATTGGCGTACAATTATGAATATAATTTTGTTATTTACTTCATTGTGGTCGCATTTGGTGTACAGATGAAATTATATCTGTTGATTTATTCAAAATATAAATTCATATTGGGCGATGCTTTTAGGCAACGCGGCGCCTGAGAACTACTCGCGCATTCTTTTATTTAAATAGAATACCTGCTTCATGATAAAGAATATTACTTTATAAAAGGTTAATCTCATATTCGCTTGAAATAACATTTGAATTAATGAGCTTTTACATAAAAATATTATGTTTTAAACATTTTTCGCCGTAATATATATATATATATATATATATATATATATATATATATATACTCTATATATATATATATATATGTATGTATATTCCTGTCTATTGAATGATTTTTCGTTTATTCAAATTAACATTCTTTCAATATTTACTGAATTTCTAATAATATTGATAGGGCAATTCTGGTATATCTTGCAATAAATAATGTATTTAAGGACAAAGCCATGCGTTTCTAAGCTGATTGACTGCAAAAGATAAACACCATATACAAGTGTGAATATAATATATCGCACATAACTTCTAAACCTCAAGGAGTAAGTCAATATGAACGCACAATATGACATTAATTGTATGAAGCAAATCGGCAAAATTAATGCAGCCCATAGTGTTATATACACAGGTCTTTATTAAGCAAACAAATAAATGAAAAATGGAAATGTAACTTTAAAAATTATTTGCGTAGTGATAAAATGATTAGGAAATATATTATTTATCTATGCAATCACTGAATTAATGTACGAAAACTCGTCGTCTGTTATCCTTAATCTCTTCCAATTAAACTGTTCGATCTTGCAAAATTATCTGTAAAAAACGATGAATTTCAGTAATTCTACTTATTGGCGCCTTAGTTTTTAGATGTTATCTTAATAAATTGCCGTAACTCTGTGAAACAATTATTCCATGACATCAAATTAAAAAAAACACAATATGCTGTTTCGGAGGGTGTTCGCCTAATTGTGTAAACTATGCATTTTTTCTGAAAATATTTTGCGCTAATGAGAATGCACTTTCACACAGCAGCTGCCAATTTTCAAGTTACGATTAACGTTATTAAATTATCCTACACATTTAAAGACTTGAGCAGATAATTTTTACGGGCCAACCAAATTTCGTGATGAATGTCAATGTTCGAGAGTTTTCGAGCGAAGTCGATATCGTTCTACCCGTGGTACTGCGGTGTATAGTAAAGTGTGTGTCCAGTTTATAGAAGCTCAAGTCGGAGTCACTTTTCTTTTGTCGAAAATTGAGTACATAACTGACGCGTTGATGGTCACAGTTTCAATTTTGAAATCTCGGATGTTCAGTAGTAGATGAAGATATACCTCATGGTAACGTTATTAGCTTCGAAGTCTTAAGTTGTTCTTAAACGCGCATCTTATGTTCTGCAATATTTCATAGTGAAATGATAATTAATAGAATCGCGCGAAGCTAGGACAGAATTATAAATACGTATGTGATGCAATCTTTCCGGTTTATTTTGCGATATAATTCGCATGTACCGTTTCTCTGCCGACTGCAGTATATATCTAAAATTTAATGGAAGATTTTTTCGATGTACAATTAAAAAGTTATTGATATTACGAGTTTAAAAAAATAAATTTTCAATAAAATGCACAAACTTGACTTAACACCTTTCTTCTTCATTAACCATTTGTTCTGGCGACTAAATAGTAATTTCCTTTCGTTATGCAGCTGGTTAAATAAAAAAGGACTATTGTTCATCTCAAGTTTGCAAACGCGATTTAAAAAGCTGTGTTTAGTCGTTGGACCAGTTCTGCATTATTATTTTAAGTTTTCCTTTCAACACAAAATAGTAATAATGATATAAATAAAGTAAAAATTGGATTTTTATAGTTAGTCATATAGTTTTTGATCTACGAAATATATTTTGTAGTAAATTTGTCTTCATTGACTCTCATTACAGTTATCTTGTGCACAATCAATTGTATCGATAGAGAAATTGCACGTTCTCAATACAGAATCTGGATTTCTTTATTTGTAATGAGAGAATGCTGGAGATATACAAATGTTTTATTAGGCAAATTTTTTATAGGAGATATAATCGACCTGTAATAATGTCATTTAGTATCACATCACTAGTTTGATAGATTTTATCATTTTCCCAGCAGGTAGACGCTGGATCGTTTTTCCTTCATGTATAAGTTTCTGACGAATATTTATCCACGTGTGCCAAAATCTTATCAGCCATGTTAAATATAAAATATCGCTTATTA